>JAAAKQ030171874.1:0-12471 GCA_010016005.3 Zanna intricata
CTTTTTTATTACAGCTTCTTTTGTATGTTCGTCGATTATTACTGTTGCAGTTTGGTTCCTGTAAATGTTAGCAATTGCATTATTGCCTTAAACACTAATAATAATAGGCCCCAATATAATAAATAATAGTAATAACAATAATAATAATAATTCATAACTAACAATTTGCAACACAGCTACAACTTAAATACAGTCAGCTGATATTTTTTACTTTAATTATCACAATATTTAATTTTAAAACTCAATTAAATATTTTCAGCCCTAAATTACTTAATTCAATAAATTTTGAAAACATACCATTCTACAAGAATAGTTCAAAATGCTTCTCAATTACAACTTGGTGGTGCACTAATCTTGAATAGTACTCTTTTATAACTTGTTACATCATGTTTGGTGGAATCATGTTTAGTGAGATTCATCAATTATATGCTCTTCAAGTCATCAATGTTTACAGAATTTGTTTTGTATACATTCTTTTTTTTTTTTTTAAATAATCCCAAAAATAATACTCTACAGGAGACAGATCTGGAAACTTGTCAGGTCATTCTATGGCTCCTTTTTGACTTATCCAGTAATCTTTAAATGTTTTATTTAAAATTTACCTTGCCCTTAAGACAGATAGTAATGAGGTGGCACTCCATCTTGTTGAAACCAGTAGTTATCTAATTGTTGGTCCAAAACTTTCATGGATATTTGATAAAATCCTGTTGGCTAACAAGTTGCAACAAGCACCTCCTGTAAGATTTCAATCTAAAATAAAACCCCTTCAATACAGTTATCAATAACATTTCCTGTCCAAACATTAACTTTCTCAGGATACTCTGTGGGACCCTCTAACATTCATCTGGGAATATCATTGCTCCATTATTGACAGTTATGCCAATTCACATGGCCATTTAACATAAATCTTTCCTGCTAAGTTTGATCTATAGAACTATCCTAATTCAGTTACCCAGATTTATTAATTCTATTTCAGAATAATAAATGGAATTTTTTTTAATGTATAAAAGATGTCTGCCTGATTGGGATTGTAACCCAAGACAGAGGCTGAGATCTCCTGAATTAAAAACTGAATTTCAACCTCTCTGCCATGGAGACCTGCAAAAATTTTAATTGTATTTTCACAAAAAGTAGGTATACTTTTGAGGAGCAATTTGTGTCATGTTGAGTGATGTACAACCAATATGGAATTTAATATATTACATGTAAGTTACAAGCGAGTCATAAATCATTTTTAATTCAACTTAATGAGGCATATTACATATTGTATACAGTTATTTTGCTAATTTACCTTAAAACAATATTAATAAATTCATTATAACTCTGTGAAATCTAGTTTTTACAAACTTCACTTTGGCTGCTAAATTATATAATTTTAGTTAGTTAATGTAACATTAAATGTAAGAAAAAAGTAAATTTTGCAAATTTAACAAAAAAAAATTATTTTAATTCTTAAAAATGTTTTATATAGTTAAAAATGAAATATCTTTTATATCTTCTTAAATTATTTTTAAAACAAAATTTCAGTTTTATAACTTTCCATAAAAAACACCCGAAAATTACAAGAGTGAGTTCTCTCCTCCCTACCACACTTCATACCCTCCCATCATTTTTCTTTATTATAGATACCTATTTTTATATTATTATAATCTCTTTAGTTAAATTTGTTTCTGCTTGGTTTTATCAGATCTTTTCTTGTTAAATTTCCTCTCCAACTTTAGTTTTTTTATTCTCTTAAACCCTTTTTACACCTAAAAAGTGATTTTTTCTTGTGATTCTCTTTTTACAAAGGTATTTTTTTTTGTCTAAACCTTGCTTTCTTATTTATTTTTTAGGTCACTCGTTTATATCTTCCTAGATTCTTGTTTAAATCTTACTAGATTTTATATAATAGAACTGTTGTTTGGTTATCTTTTTTTTTAGGGGGATTGTATATTAGTTTTATTACTTAACTTTACTCGTTACATTTCTCTGTTGAACTTTTTTTTTTGTTTTGCTTGTGGTAGTTAACATTTTTTTACTTTAAACTTTATTTTCTTCTTTTTTTAACTATCCCTCCTTTTTATGACCTCCTAGATTCTTGTTTAAATCCTAATAGATTTTATATAATGGAACTGATTGATGTCTTCTCTTTGGTGATTTAGTTTACCCTTTTTAATCAAGTTGTTTCCACTTAATTACTTACTAAACTTCCTCTTTGGTTTAGTTATTTTTTCTTTCTTGAACTTTTTTAAGTTAAGCTGAAGTATTTTGGATTTTCTTTTACAAAAAAAATTACAGCTCTTTAAATTAGTGGGCAGCTAAACATTAACTAATATACTGTTATATGAAATATCATGACTGTTGTTCAGTTATTATTTAATCATTTTCAAAAAGTTTTTGCTTTAGTTCATGTAAGTTTTCAAACTATTTAAACACAACTAGTAGTTCAATATTTTTAATTATTTGTGGTTCATAAAGTCACTCAAGCTACATGTAAAACAAGCTTAATTATTTAATGAAAGAGTAATTTAATTATATGATTACAACAAACTATCAGTTTATATTTTGAACTATTTTTTTCTCTTTCATGTCACAGAAAATATTCACCTTGATTCTAGGTTTCTTCATGTGTTCAGTACAACCTTCCCTCAGATTCCTTGCAATGAAGTTAAAATATGTTGTTTTCCAACAACAGCCATGTATTAACCATGTATTATTTACATAACACATGGTTTTTGAAATACTCAATTTCACACAACTACACAGATAAATCAGTAGTGTGACAATTAGCTTAATCTTACTGTAATCGGTAGGTTTTGTTTTTAAATTTCAAGCAAGGCTATTCAAACTTATGCTTCATATATATGACATTATAAATTAATTACACATGATTGTTAAATACATGTTGAGTCTCTGATGGCTGGTACTAGACTGAAAACCACATTAAAAAATTCAGTAATTCTTTCATTACCAGCTTTTCTTTTTTTCACTGAAATCTCATTTTTGGGTTATTTATGAAGTAAACAACCCCTACTAGGATGTAGTCATATAACATTTTTGAAAAATGGTTGTAGGGCACTCTAGAGGGAGGTGGAACATATATGTCCCAACGGTACTGAATGGAAAGAAAACATGAACATGATAGTAGTATTAAAACACTATGCTTTTTACACAATTATTTTATTGCAGAATGTAACTTACACTTAGTAAAAAACTAATTTACATGAAAAATTACAAAATAAAGAATATTTGTATAGAAATTATCTAATCTAATACAGTCATCTCACAAACTAATACCTTTAATGGAACTTTAAAATTACTACAACAATAATAACTGGTATTACAAGAAAATATTACTATATATTTTTTATTACAACAAAACACATTATTTTTCAGGTAATATATAATAAAAAAAGAATTAAACTAAAAAATAAACAAGGAAATTAAATCTTTTACTGTTATCATAATAATTCAAAGCACTCTTTGTAATAAAATTGTAATTCCAAAAAAATAGTTATAATAAAATAAACACATGAACTAATCTAATGTGAAATCATATGTACTACTAATAACAAATTACATATTTATAAATAATTACATTGAATCTACAAAAACAAAATTTAGGTATGATAAGGTGTAAAACAGATCTTGCATAATAGAATTTGACATTAGACTCATATACTTTTTGTGCGAGATACAATTTTTCTAACTGAGCACCTAGCAAATTTTCATCTTGTATGTCCTTCATGTGGTAGGTAGTGATCATCTACAATAGCCAGTAATTAAGCTACTTTTGAAGAACGACCATTTCCAAGCTTATGCTTTACTTTAGAATGTTGTCTTCCTTTGGTTATTAGTTGCTCAGCTCAAGGAACCAGAAACGTCATTAATGGAATCTTTTATATTTCAGTTCATTATATAAAATCCAGGAATTTACAACACTCAGCATTAATAATTTGTAAAAAATTTTCTTCCACCACTTTCTTGAATAGATATAATCCTCCCATTTTTTTATTATAGAAGGCAATTGCTTCTGGCAATCAACATCAATTCTTTGACCATCCTTTTGTTTTCAGCTTATTTTACTCATTTCTGGTTCATGATAATTACTAAGGACAATAACTTCTTTACTGTCTTGTCAACTAGCAGCTAATAGACCAGAAACCGTTGTTTAAAATTTGTGGTCACCTTAATTCGATTTTCTTGAAAATTTGGGCATTTTTTTTTTGTTTGAAATGCAAGTACCGACAGCTGAAAAATTTCAAGTGGCCATCCTGTTTATAAATGTAAAAACCTGTCAAATTCAAGGATAACATCCTTCTATCTGAGAGTTTTGTTTAGAATCCTATTTGAAAGTTTTGTAATCACTCTTTCTTCAAGAGCTGCCCCAAGCATACACCCTCATCAGGATCTTTTCCAGAGTTTACATTTAGATTATAGGCATACCCAGATCAGGAGCAGACCACTCCCAAATTTTTATTCTTTTTTTTATTGGCTTATAGGACTTGTACTGCTTCAGGATTGATCTACTTTTGAATTTGGCCATAGATTTGTCAATGCTTTGAAAGGGATTATCATGCCTAGCCTACTGAAAGGTGTGTTTCAATCATGGCACAATTTCATCAACATAATATATTTTTGAAATATTAGCAAGTTTATTAGGTTCAATGAAATATAATTTGGATATCAATATCTGGCATCTAGTTCTAGCTATAGTCAGCTAACTGAAGCTTCATTTTCTAATGATTTATTGGATGGCCAATAATGATCTGAAAGATTTGGCACACGATTATATAAGATGACTAGCATTACAATTACCATCATAAATTCATAAGAGTCTGTATCAGGGACATTATTTCCTTTTTCATCCCTTAATAATGTATTTGTGCTGTCAGAAATAAACATAAAGATACTCTGTGGAAAAATTTTTAAAATACACGGATATTTATCTGATGCCCTATTGATTTTATTCATCAGAATATGAGTTATTCTTTGTACTATAAATGCAAATTGTGATGTGAACACTGGCTTAATACTTTTCCATAAAATAGGCTCATTTTTACAGTTTTCATTTCCAACATCATCAATATTACTAGTGTCTACATTTCTGTTACCTTCAGCCAGAATACCCACAAGATTGTCACCATAACCTGAAGCTTGTGGTTCATTATCTTGTTCTGATTCTGTTTGGGATAGTAATCCATCTACATCAAAATCATCTTCACTTTCTAATTGTTCACGAATTTGTTCAATTGCAATGAACTTTCTATTCATATTTTACCTGCAACAACCTACAAATTTATTGGTAAAAATAATTATTGTATATTTGTATTGTTGATATTCATTTCACTTTTGAAAAAACAAAATATGAATTTATATAAATTTGAAACAAAATATATATAAATTTTGTAAAAATTATTATTTCATTATTGATTTGAGTTGCTTATTTCATGATGTATACAAGAAATTGCAACTGCATTTCACAGAGAAGATTATGAAATTCATGTTGCAATATGTACTAGTGATTATGTTTCAGTATCACTGGAACATATAATCCCACTGAAAAATATCAATGGAACATGTATTTCCCAACTACACTAAAACATAAATAAATAAAATAAATCGCAATTATGAAATTATGCAGTAGCTGGAGTTTGCTAGTGAAAATGTTTTTGAAGACTTTTTACCTCTGAACACCATGAATATCTACAATACACTACATAAACAATCCTTAGACTATCATCTCCAAATAGATTGCATAAATTTTTGGAGTAACTGCCAGTGGCAAAAGCAATTAATTTTACATTTTTGGTAATTGTATTCAGGCAAAGAAGTGAGTGGACATCATATGAGAACATGTTCTGAAGATAGAAGTTCTGGGTCACTATAATCTGTTTAAATAGTGAAGATAGGACGAAAATTGAGACAGGTTTCAATCTGTGTTAAAACTGAATATAATTCCTCAAAATTGAGGATCGTTTGTCCAATTACGCGACAGATATTCATAGCTTTAGTAGTGAGACATATGAAAAGTGCTATATGAGATTTATTTATAGTCTAAGACCTCTGCCCCCCTCCCCCCCATGATGAACCATAACTGGACCGCTGTAGTCTACTGCACAAGTAGAGAACGGTTGGGAAGGAATGACTCTGGAAGATAGTAACTGAACAAGCTATTGTACCTGGTATTTTGCATTATATCAGAAGCATATCATACATCTAGGGAACCGATGATTTGTCCCGATTGATTTGATTTAGCATTATGAAAAAATCTAAAACAGAAACTAATTGTTCAAATTAAGTATGTAATGAAGAATATCATTCTGTGTAATCGAATGTAACAGTATATACAAACGATGTTGCTATATTTTTGTATTTTTCCATTAAAGATTCAGAATTTATATTACAGTTATTAAAGTAATATTCATTATCCTTTGGCCAATGAGAGGAAGATTGTGAAAGTCATTGAGGACCATGCCACCAAAGTGACATGTTAAGTAATTTACTTGGTGTACAACCACTAGACAATATGTCTGGTAGATTTTCAGAGGATTTGACATAATGCCATTTAGCATTTGAAGTATTTTTCTGAATCTCAGAAATTTTATTACTGATAAATACTTTTCAATTAAATGGTTTTCAATGAATCCAATGTAGTACAGTTGTAAAATAAGTATCTCTCATCAACATGTATGTGTAAGGCAGTAACTACCTTTAACAATAAATGACTAAGTAGCAAACAACCACAATTTGGAAAAGTAGCATGTCTGAAGAATTATTCCAAAGAACTCCTAAAGTACATAAATTCTGTTCTTGATTTGAAGAAATGGAAAAATTTATTCAGAAGAAGAAACGGTACTATTATTGGAAAGCCATTTATGAAAAGGAAAATCACATTGTTGTAATAATTTAGAAATATCAATTTTCAATTGAATTAACATCATTTAAGTTAGCTGAATCTGTTATGAAATCATCAGCATAAAAATCATTTTGAATGGCCTTAGAGGCTTGTGGAAAATATTCTCATTTTCATTAGCTTCTTGAATTAGACATCTAGTGACTAAATATGTTGCACAAGCAATCCCTATGTTACAGTTCGTAATGTGAAGTGTTTTATTTCTTGATCTGGAGAATCACGCCAAAGAATATGTTGTAAATTGAATAGTGATTCAATATATCAATATTATTTTTTGAACTTGGGATCTGCTAGAAATATATTACGAGGAAGATTAAGATTAAAAATATCAAATGTGGTTGATGAAATGTTGTCTGATATATCAGATAAAACAGCACATTGCATTTTGAATGAAAAATTCTTATGTCGAAAGGGTAATGTAACTGTAACAATGTATATGGATTGAGATAATGAGTTATTTATGCCTAAAATGGGGAGATCATTTTTAATGAGTTTAAGACCTAATTTCAGGAAAATTTATACGTGCAAAAATTTGGGGCTGGCAACCAGAATTTAATAAGATTCTACATAAATGATAATTACCACATATATATTGTCATGGGTCATACATTACATAATATGTGATGGGTGTTACAGATGGATGTTTTTAGAAGTGTATTTCATTTGACTGATTATTAAATAAACAATAAATATTACTTTCAGGCTTATTGTTATCTAAATTAGAATCATTAATTTTGTCCATCTGAACAAGTGTGTTAATGTTTTTTATGCAAATCATACATAAATTTTTTTGAATAACACTCATTGGTGGAATGGTTTTATTCAAACAAATAAAACAGCATTTATCATGCCTCAAAATTTTTACTTTAATTAATGAACAAATTTAAAAATTCTTTACAATGCTGTAAATGATGCTTTGAATTAAATTTTGAATAACAGATATTATTTCCTTTATATTGCTTATTTGGATTTAAAGTAAATCATTTGGTAGAACATTTGATTGTATTGTTATAAGCTGTTCTTTGGTTTCGTTTTCTGTTTTCACTTGCATTGTGAAGTGAATGGATTAATATTTCCTAGAAGTTGTCTTCTCAAATTAAGAAACTCAATAAAGTATTTATAGGTGGGAAACCTTTCATTTGATTATTTTTCCATCTATAATCTTGAAGTATTGTAGCCCAGTTTTGATGTTAGAAACAACAATAAATTCATATATATTTACAGGAAGTTGCATTGATCCGAGCAAATTCACATATGAGGAAATCTCATATATAAATTTTGATAAACCATTTACTGATTTTGTTTTATAGAATCTGACCTTAAAATGTGCTCAGCATTATGAAATTCAGTTATATATTTGTTATCAAATCGTGTTTTTAATAATTCTAAAGCATTTACATAATTTTAATTTGTTATTGGCAGAATTTTTATGATTACTAAGACTTCATCCCTAAGAGATGAATGTAAATAATGTAATTTTTGGATATTAGATAAATCATCTGTATTATGTACTAAGTCATTAACTATATTAAAATAATGCTGCCACTCTAATACATTACATCTAAATAAAGGTATATTATGGGTTGTAGTTATGTTTATTTAAATGTTGTATTTGAAATAACTTCTTGATTAGATTATTTTTTGTTACTATTAGTATTATTTATTAAATATTGGAATTTATGTTCTAAAATACAAAAGTATTGCTTGACTTGTTCATGGTCCAAAGACATCAATATCATCAGCTTATATTCCAAGTTTTGATTGAATAGTGTCATATTTGCCTTGCTAATCAATAAGATTCCTAACTTAATTTGTAAGTCAATCTTGTGAGGGATCAGAATTGTTAGTAAACATGTGAATTCTATTTATAGAAGTCTTTACTGACTTTTGTCTCATTAATTGTTCCTGTTCCACAATAATAATAGTAATAACTGAAATTAACAATGTAAATTTTTAACAAAGTAAATAAATATGAAATAAGTCAAATTATATTACATAAATGATGAAGCAATGTAAATTAGATGTAATAATAAATTAAAAAGATGTTACACAAATGATGTTGTAGATCAAATACAATACAATAAAAGTAATTTGTTGAACATTAAAATTCTTGAAAATTATAGATTATATTCGTGATTCTGGAAGATCAAAATGAAAAATTGCAGATTTTATTTGTAGTTCTGGTAGACTAAAAATGATGATTCTTCAAAGTTGCAGATAATATCCACGGCTGGAGTACTAAAAATGATGTTTCTTCAAAATTTCAAATGATATCTGCAGCCAGAGGACAAAAAATGTCAAATAATTTGCCGTCTTGATTTAATACCTCGATTGGGTTTAAATTATTTTAAGTATTGTTTTATTCGCTGGCTCACTGAAATAAATAAAAGTATTTATTTTGATTATATTCCAAATTTTTTTTATTTTAATATTCAAACTTATGCTTCATATACATAACATTGTTATAAACTAATTATACATGACAGTAAATACATGTTATTTCTGATAGCTGGTACTAGACTGACAATCACATTAGAAAAATTCATTAAAGAAGAATAACATAAAAGTGAGAATTTATAAAGCTTAACAAAAAACGTTAGAATTTATCAAAGAGGTTTTAAAGAGAAATCTCAAGCTTTACACTACTCAGAATTGAAGCAATTAAAAAAAATATGCTACAAAATGTTCTATGTATATATATATATATATATATATACACATAGTTATTTATTTTACTAGTTGTATGGATTAAAAGAGTATTTTACCACACTCCAAAAAAAAAAATATATGTAAAATAAAATAAAAGCACTGAAAAGGAAAATGTAATTTTTCCAGTACTACCTCAGTATAATCTTGGAAAATCATTTTTTGATATTGGCATCAAATTTAAATAAATTTTGTAATCCCTATCTCTTGCACTAGTAATTTCGTAATCCTAATCTTGTGTACTTGTAACTCATATAAAATTTGGTGCTGATTTAAAAAATTACTTTCAAAGAGTGTATTAAAGGGGCTAAGTGGAAATTAATTTAAAAAGATATTTTACTAAATTTTAAAATTACATACTGTGATAAAGTAAATAATATCAGTTGACCTAGCCTTTTAATTTGTTATTAGTTTTACAAATTATTATTTATTGTATATTATCATTACTTTTATTAGTGTTATTTATTATTGTGAAGGTTGTTATTACTAGTGTTTTGGACATTAATTTAACATTGCCTTTAAATTGTTATTGGATGTAATCCTGAAGGTATTACCAAACAAACAAAAAATTACTATGGAGCTGTTAACTTTGTTTAATTATTACCACGATTTTTCCGTTTTTTTTAGCTTCAATTGATTGAACTCACAACTCAAAAACTAAGACATTTATCGAAAAACTGTTTACACCATCGTCTTTCTCTTCTTTAAATGTTTACTTTAAAATCATGTATCATATGTTCATTTTCTTATTTAAAAAAAAAAATTTGATTCAATATGGAGGATTCAAGCAGTATTGTATCACACATGCTCAAAAATGTGTGATGTTTGAGCACACACACACCATGAAATTTTGAGTAACACACAATAGAGTACCAATTTTATAACTATGTATGTCCATGCTTGTTTCTACCTGTTAGTATCCCTCAGTTCTAAAATATAAAGCCATTTCCATATTTTAATATCACTTCATATATTATGAAATCAAAAAGTTTCTAAATATAATATCACTGAAATAATAAAAGCAATTTTGAGAATACTAATTTTTTTTAAATAATTTAATACAAATAGGCTCATATAATTAAAATAATAAAAAAAATAATTAGAATTTTTGTATAAACTCATTAACCTAACTTAATGTCCACCTTTTCATTAATCAGATTGTTCTGGGCAAATGCTGTAAAATTTCAAAACATTTTAAGAAAAAGTATTCAAACAGATTTGTATAAACACTTTCTTTGTGAGAGATGCACATACCCATTTTTCTTACCAAAAGGTTACTGTTTTTGAATGTTACAAAAATTATTGTATTAATAATTCATTTACTGAAAATAACTTTTTTTGGGGGTTGATAATTAATTCACTGTATAAACTCAAAGTTAGTGCATAGAAAATTAAATGCAAATTTTTTAGCATATGAAAAATGCCATACCAGAATAAATTCAAATCCAATAATCAAGAAGCTGATGCTCTACCACTTTGCCGCAGATTGATATAATAGTAACTTAATTAATTGCTTCAATACAAACATTTAATTATCTATTGTACATGGGACAAGATTCATGCAAACTAAGAATAAAATATGTATACAATTTATTAAATTGTATCTATATTTTTCATCTGTTGTTTAACGGGATTGCAATTAAAAATAGATGTTATTAAATAAATATTTCTGTAATTTATAGGAAGTTATACGTTTAGAAACTCAATACTGGACTTTGGTAGATATTCCACGACAGGAAAAACAGGAAACAGTTCCTGCATTTGTTCTACGAGCCTGTACGATCATGGAAAAAACTCAGAAATCTGGAGAAGGTGTTAAAACAGCAGCCAAAATTGCAGAGGAGGAAGAAAAGAAGAAAGAACGATTGGAAAGACTTAGCGGTTTGTAATTTTTTTTTTAACATTTTTCAATTTAATATAACAGGTTTTATATTAATTTTTAAACATTTAAAATAATTTTTCTCTTTCTTTCTTTCTTTCTTTATAATATACTTTGTTTATGTATGCTGTAATTTATGTCAGTAATATATGTATTTTATTAGCTGGTATAATGTAATTTAGCCAAATAATGCAGCTTAAGCCAGCGTTGTACAAAAATTATTGTTATAATAGTAGTAATAGTAATGTATTTGATGGTATTATTTAATTATTTGTACTAAGAGGTTTCTTGTTAATTCAAGAAACTCAGCAGGTTATTTACTGAATAATAAACAGTAGATTGTGTATAAAAAGAAATTTATGAGAAAAGAAAAATTAAAAAGTAAAGAAAAAGATAAATATAGAGAACTATTCAAATTAGAAAGACATTCAAGATCAATTAGAAAGAAAAACCGGAGGACAAATAAAAACGAAAGATGGGGAACATTGAACTTTGGTCTCTCATTATCTGAAAGTAACTGGTACATAAGTAGTCATGTAATAAAAGTATGTTATTGGTTTAAAAATATTTTTCAAGTTTCATTATTATTAGTAACCAAGTGATTAAAATAAGTTCTTGTTTTAAATCGACGACCTTGTAGCACGTAATCTGTTTTTTGTGACACAGTTATGGTGTCATGCTTGCCGATTTCAATGGAATCTGCCAGTTGTGTTGCTTGTTATTAGTTCATACAATATGTGCATTATGAATTTTCACTGAATTTTTCATTTCAAATTAGAAACGTCTGTTTTTTTAGACAGAGTCAGAAGTAGCAGTGGAGTGGAGGTAAATTTTATTGCCAGGCTAATAATCTGAACAAACTGTGCACATGGTTTCTTCTCCTCTCCTGAAACAACCTACTCCTCAACCTACTCTCTCTCTCTCTCTCTCTCTCTCTCTCTCTCTCTCTCTCTCTCTCTCTCTCTCTCTCTCTCCCCCTCCCTCCCTC
>JAAAKQ030171896.1:0-10247 GCA_010016005.3 Zanna intricata
CTGTTATCTGCGCGGGCAGATTTCGGCCGTTAGGGCTTTTTCCTCCTCCTACGTAAAAAAAAAAAAAAAAAAAAAAATATATATATATATATAGAACACAAAGCTCCGTAAAAAATAGAAAAATTTTATATTCTGAATATTAATCAATAAATGTGTAAGTCCAAAAAAAAGGAATTTGATTTTTAAATTAATGTAGGTATTTGATATTTGCGTGTCATCCTTGCGCAGGGGCCATGCTAATCTTGCTCTATATCGTTCCAATTTTAGTATATGTACTGCCGAAGCAAGTAGAAGTTTTTGCCGGCCTCCGTGGTCAAATGGTAGCGTCTCGCCTTTCATCCGGAGGGTCCCGGATTCGAATCCCGATCAGGCATGGAATTTTTCACACACCCTTATAATTCATTGTGGTTTCGGAGGTTAAAAAAAAAAGAAGGTATTTCATATTTACCTTTCTCAGAACTTTTATTCAAATTTTTTTTTTTTTTTTTTTAGCTGATAAAGCTGCCATAAAAATTTGATTTGTTTGCTTTTTCGAATAGGCTATATCAGGACTGTGTAAACAAACTATATTTTCTTTGAAGCTTTAATCTTCTGACTTCTTTAAATCATAATTTTTAAAAAATTTTTCTCTATGTTCTTTTGAGATTCTCCTATTGTTATTTTCTTTACCGTTTTGAAGCACTTTAAATCTTTTTTTTTTTTTTTGAAATTTTCCCTTTTTAATACTCTTCTGATTTTATTCTGGGTACTTTTTTGGAATTTGCCTCCCAAAGTTTTCAATTTTTTTTCTTCACCAATCTGTATAAATATACTCAAAATGTAGTTCTACAATAAAATTGAGCTGGAAAAACACTTAAAAAAAAAAAATTTATTGAAAATTTTATGGTTTTTCTTTTAAAAAAAAATCACAAAATTCTCCACCATAATTTTGCGTGGTAATGTTATTTTATAATATCTAAATGAATTGAAGCAAAAAAAAAGTGAAAAATTTTGGGGGGCAAATTCCAAAAAAGTACCTTATTTTGATCTCTTGGAGAACCTTTCTTATCTCTAGAAGCCAAATCGTTTATACTTTTAAGATCATCTTTCTTTTTCCTTTAAGAAAATCTTTCTTGTCAATCTTTTTTCATTTATTCACTTTAAATTTTTTCATTTGTGTTGATTATAAATTTCTTCGTTAGTAAAACATTTTAATTATTTTCATACGTCGGGCCCAATTTTTCTTACAATTTTTTTTTGTGTTTTTTTTTCAGAATATTCTCTAGTTTTCCTTGATCATTTAATGTTAAAAGTTTCTGCCGCAAAAAGACTTTTAGGTTTTACTATCGGTTTGTAATGTCTGAATTTCGTATTATAAGAAATAGATTTTCTATCTTAAAATTTCTGGTTAGTGGGAAAGCCCCATTTCCATTTTCCCGATTCTCTTAATAGATTTTCTTTAAGTCTATTTTTGTGGATCACTTTGTATAGATATTTAGATTTTTCTACTATTTCAATTGTCCTGAAATTTTGTTTCTATTTCTCTTTAATTCTCTTTTAGATCTAATTATTTTTGTTTTTTTATTTTCAAATTAAATTTGAAGTCATTTTGCCCGATTCTCTTAATAGACTTTGTTTAGTCTATTTTTGTGGACCACTTTGTATAGATATTTGCACTATTTCAATTGTCCTGAATTTTTGATTCTATTTCTCTTTTAGATCTTATTATTTTTGTTGTTTCTTTTCAAATTAAATTTTCAGTCTAGTTCTATGCAGCAATTTCTTTTAAAAATTTTGACTTGTTTTTGAGTTACTATGTCATCACCAAAGATCACACTTAATCTTCTGCAAAATTCAAAATAAGCCTCTGATATCCATTTGTTTTTTGTTCTAATTTTTGTGATCGGAAGGTTTAGGTTTTTTTTTTTTATTTCTTTTCGCCAATCACTTTATCTAAAATATGGTTCAATAGAAGTAATGAAAGACCATCGACTCTCATTACTCAAACCAGTTTCAACTTTAAAAATTTTTGAAATTTTTCCTGTGAATTTTACTTTTAAAAATGTGTTTGTTAAGATCCCTTTAATTACATTTATAATTTTAAAATTTAAATTTCTTTTAAATTTTTAAATACAAAATTTCTATCTAATGAATCGTAATTTTTTTTCTGAAATCGACAAAACTTTCTATTATTTAGAAATGACTGATTTTAAACTAAAGATTTATCTTGAACAAGATCTGCTCTTCTTAAAACAAACTTCACATTCAAAAAGTTGTTTATCCACAAAATCTTCAATTCTGTTTGAAAAATTATTTATAATTTTTATATATTAATTATCTATTTTTATAATTATAGATTTGTTTTCTTTTGTTGACTAATTAGTACTGATTAAAATATATATATATATATATATATTTAATTCAAAAGATCAAAATACAATGGAAATTTGAAACTGAATTATTTTTAAAAATAATTTATAGTAATTATGAGGTAAAACTTTTTTTTTTGAATGAAAAAAAATTATAAAAAAAGAGAAGAATGCATTAAAATATCAATTATTCACAATTCTTTAAATTATTATGCAAGTTTACTGAAGGGAATTGTACATATATTTTACTAAAATGAAATAAAATAAAATGAAATTTCAAGAAGTTAGGATAAATTGTGAAATTCAAAACTTAATTATTTCAACCAAAAAAAAAAAAAAAAAGTTGAGAGAAATTCACAATGGATTAAAACTGTGCGAGGAAGTTTTAGTAAAAGGATCTTAAAAAGAAAATTCAGTAATAATGTTACAAGTATTAGATAATACTTTTTCTTTTATGAGTATAATATGCAAAAGTTAAAAGCAGTGTTCAAAGTTTTAGGATGCAATACAATTTTATAATACATGAAGTATTATGTAATAATACTATACGTATATTTTTTCAAAACTATTCAAATTTAAGATTCTTTTTCAAAATCATATACTTTATCAATTGACATAGCATAAATACTAATTATATATTATATATTTTTAATTTTTTTTTTTTAATTTTTATTTTTTTTTACGTACCTATTAAATATCCTAACATCTACATGCAAAAATCCCGTTTTATCCATTTTTGTGGGACCAAAAAGAGTCCATTAAACAAAAAATAGTATAGATTAATTATTACCATGTATAAAATAAACAGGAAATTAAGGTTAAAAAAAAAAAAAAATTTGAAAAATAAGCGATGAAAAAATAGTTATAATTTCGGTAGGTAATTGTACAATAACAATTATTTAATAGTTACAGGATACTGATTTTGTCTTGCAATAAAAATGATATAATTATATAATTTCTATTATCCTTCTTGCCTTCTGAAACGTTTTCTTATATAAACGACTTCTACTGTTTCAGTACGTAATAAACAATCTTTAACATAATAAGAAAGCTTAATCGGTTTCTTTGTACATTAATCTGTAGAATATAGCTAAAGATCGAAAAATATTACACGATACTTGACCTTGAATTATTAAAAACCTTACCTTGTGAATTTGACAATAGTTTTTTCCGTAGAGAAAAACTAATTGATATTTTCTCCTTTTCTTTTTCCAAACACGGTTAGACTAAAAAAGCCTTTTCCAACACTTGTCTACTTAGCGGTCTACCTCTCTCTCTTCTACCATGCAATATCTCATTTTCTAGCCTGACCTCCTTTGATATTCTTTCCATATGTCTACACCGGTTAGAAATGTATAATATTTTATAACGATGGTCCCCTTATAACTCTCTCCGTATATTCTCAATCCTCTATCTACTCAATCTTACATAACTGGCCGTTTGCTCTCAGAAACTTCATTTCTGCAGCCTTCTATTTTTTTCCCCTCCCCTGGGTCGGACCTCCAATGAAGTATGACACAACCCAGGAGAAGAGCAAACTCCCATTAGTGGGATTCTAGATCGTGGAATACTGGGATTACCAGGAAGAACCATGGTTTCATCTTTATTTATTCAATTGATATTCTTTATTTACTGTGCAGGAAGGGCACATCTTCCACTGCTTATACCCCGAAGGGTCGGAACTGGGTCTTAAGACTCCTATTCTCTCTTCTTAGGATCTAGTTCTTAACTTATTCCTCTGTTCTCACCGTCCGATTGTATGTGTTCGTGTAAATGTGTCTGCAAGTGTGTGTTCACACCGGAGATTCGGGAGTCCCTGTGCATCATCATCGCCGCCCATTCCCGCAAGCAGGGACGTGCGACGACTCAGAAGGAAGCTGTCCCCCCCGGCTCCTCCGTGTGTGTGTATAACCTGTCAAAGGTTTGGGAATCCTTGTGCGTCATCACCGCCGCCCATCCCCGCATATGCAGGGACGAACGACGACTCAGCAGAAGGCTATCCCTCCCCTCCGACCCGCTGTTTCTGTCTCTCCAAGCACTGTTGAAAACAAAACAGCCTAATAAACAACCAATCACCTATCTTCATCCTCCTTAAGTTGCATCATAAGCCTGACATATTCCTCGATCCTGGTCCAGTTTCCAGTGGACACCAGCATATATGGGACCAGTAACTCCGGCGTGACGTCCTCGATGCCGAGTATCAATCTCCTTCCGATCCATCTGGGGCACCGGAAAAAGAAGTGTTCCGGGATAATGTCAGGATCACTGTAAACACACTGCGGGGAATCACGTCGCCTGAAACGGTGTAGGTACTTGTTATTGCAACCGTACCCTGTCAACATTTGGGTAATGAAGTACCCAACCTTCATTTCTGCAGCCTGTATTAAAGATTTCTTTCGTACCACGCTTCACTTCTGTATTTCAAAAAGTGTATAGATCTTGTCTTATGAAATTGTATTCTCGCTTCCCCCTTGTTTTATTTTTTAATGTTTTATTAATAACACCGTTTATAAATCTAAGCTTATTTAATTTATTACCATTATCCTTTAAATGGGAATAAAACACGTAAGATAACTAAAATTCTTTACTTCTTCAAGACCGATTCATTTATCATTATCCTAGACCTACCAGGATATCGACCCAAAAAAGCTATTGTCTTCGACTTATCAGCTGCTACTTTCATTCCTTAATCGGCACAAGTCTGCTGCAACTTAAAAACACATCTTTGTAGATTATCTTCATTATTATTTACTGTTCAGTAATTATCCATTTTTAATTCAGAATATATAGTTTCTTTCCAATTCTATAGTACCCAATTTATATATATATATATTAAAAAGTTGAAAACAGACAACAACCTATTTTACATCCTTATTAGTTAAAATTCCTGCGGTGAAGCCACTTCCCATTTTAATATAAACGTACTATCTTCATATAAGGTCTGAACAATCTGGAAAAAATACTTGATTATTCTTTCCGTTGCATAATCTGCCACATAATTCTTTTATTTGGATTCTTAAAGGCTTTTTTAAAATCAACGAGGATAATATACTTTTCTAATTACTTGATATAGTTATACATAACAAAAAAATTAAATGATTTTCCCCTTTACTACTTTAAAAATATATAGTTAGTACAATTATCAGCGTTTGAAGTTTTCATAGAAAAAGCTAGGGAAAAGTTTTAAAGAAAATTATTTGTATTCTAATAATTTAATTTAAAAAAAAAAAAATATATTCGTCGAATAAGATAGGAGTAGTGATGATCCAGTTCAATTAAAATAAAAAAAAATAAAAAGGAGTAACTGAGACCTTTTACAGCTGGCTTTGTTCAGGACAATGTTGGTGGGAATATTTAAAAAACTTAAATGGATGTAAAAAGATTTGTAATTATTATTATAAGTAGTAATAGTAGTAGACGGATAGTAGGTACATATATGAACTAATAGTATTTGCTTTATCTACAGAAATATTGAATGAATCGATAAAACAAAGACGGGTTAAATAATTTATAAAAAAAATCAGAAAAAGACTGTTCTTCTAACAAATTAACTTAAAAAAGAAAATAAAACTGCTAAGAAAATTATATTGGGCAAACGAAACAGTCTGTTTAGAGCGATCGATAAGCTTTGAGGATAGAATAAGAAAGGACAACCAAAAAATTATAGCAGATGCTTGAAAAAAAAATAACGGTCTCTTAAATTCATTATGAAACATAACCAGATGAAGAATTTAAAGAGAGGTAACAACTTATGGGTGCAATATTTTATTTCCCCTATGTTTCACGAGGTTGTAAATTACCGAAGAAGCTCATACAAATTATGAAATTTATCCGAAAATCGATGGAAAAAAGTAGGCTTGGTATTAAAACGATAAACAAAGTTAAATGTAAAAAGATAAAAAAAAAAAATTGAATATAATTAAGAAATCAAAGTGAAAATTACACCTGACAAGATTGGAAAATAGAAATAGGTAAAATAAATTACGTTTTTGGTAACTTTTCTACAGGTAAAGAAAAGGAAGAAATGGTTGGAAGAAAATGTTCAAGGATAAATTGATATAAAATAGTAACCGACAGGGAAGTAGATAGTCTATTGGGGAAGAGGCCTATTATCAGTAATGGGAATGGTTTAAGTACGAAATATTAAAAAAAAAAAATGAAACTTAGTTAAAAAAAAAAACAATAATTTTAACAGTATCTATAAATATTTTTTTTTTTTTTAGATTTATTTCATACAAAACTTTTTTTTTGTAATTTTGTTTATTTATGGTATATCAAATAACGTAAAATTTAAATCAAATAAAAGGCTTATTTATTTACTAAAATATATGAAATTTATTGTTAGCTATATATAAAAAAAAAAGAAGTAAATTCCTTAAACTGTATTACAGAAGGAAAAATGGATATATTTATCCAGATATTTATTTATTTGTACCTATACTAGGTAATAGAAAATTTCTAAGAAAACTTTTTAAATTCATTATCAAACTGGATTAAAATACTCTTAGCTATTTAAGAAATAGGAGGATATAAAAATTCTATTAAATATCTCAGTAAAAGACATATTTCTTTCGATGAAGATAGTAATGGGTGACTTTCCAAATTTTCTTACAAAATATATTTTTGCTATATATTTTTTTCTATATCTATAACGATTTTTACATTATACAAAGAATTATATTTTAGAAATATAGATTTTCAGCATTTTATTAATTCATAGGAAAAAATTACAAGGCCCCAATTTATTCAATAATACTTCATTCTTTAAAGTTATTGCGTAGTTATCCAACATGAAAAAGAAATCTCCTGCACAATAGACTGGCAATTTACAAGTCCTAATATTCTCAAAATGAATCTGCTAGGGTTAAATCTACAACCGTAGAACAAAAAAATGAAAGAAAAAATAAATATATTTATAAGAAAAAGGGTAGACAATTAAACAGGAAAATCTATCTGAAGAGGAATTGGAATTCTCAAAAAAACAACTTTACTCTAATAGATCTCAACTTTAAGCTCAAGATCTCATCTTAATAGCGAAAACCCCAAGACTTTTCCATTAATATTTTTATTATGAAATTTTTTACAATAATGATCCATCACGGTATCGATCATTAATTTTTTGTTGATCTGCAAATTTATATTTAGGTTTACAGATCCTAATATTCTCAAAATGAATCTGCTAGGGTAAAAATCTACAACCGTAGAACAAAAAAATGAAAGAAAAAAAATATTTATAAGAAAAAGGGTAGACATAGTAAAGGGGGGACACAATAAAAAGGGGTAGACACAGTAAAAGGGTAGATACAGGAAAATCTATCTGAATAGGAATTGGAATTCTCAAAAAATAACTTTATTCTTGAGATAAGCTCAAGATATCATCTGAATAGCGAAAACCCTAAGCTCTTTCCATTAATCTTTTTATTATGAAATTTTTACAATAATGATCCATCGCAGTATCGATCACTAATTTTTTTGTTGATCTGTTTAAATAGATAGAGATTATTGAACCGGTTTCTAAATGTGCAAAAACAAACTGTTTTTTTTTTTTAAATAATTAAGTTATTTACTGGAACAAGTACCAGGGTTCTTCAAGAGGTAAAGTGTATATATAATTTTGTAATCAGAAATAAAGACTCAGTCTGTAGTCATAAAGATGCTAGGACTCTGTCACGGAGATCGGCAAAATATAATAGTTATATATATATATATCGCAATATATGGTAGTCTGATTTTTATTATTCATTAAATAAAAATTAATTTTTGGAAAAAAAAATATAGCGTTAAAAAACTAAAAGCTATTAATCTTTCCTAGAAAAATATCCAAATATTTTAAGATAATATTTCTGTATGATAATATTCCTTCAATCTTTCAAAAATCAGCAACATGGCTGAAAAATATTTTCGACACTTTGGATTTATTTATTTTTAACAAATATTAAAATTTTTTTTATTTTATTTTAAAAAGAAATTAAATTACATAGATTAATTTATCGAAATAGAAGTAATAAGAATGATGATTTTAATAATTCTCTTTTAATTCTGTAAAAACCACCATAATTTGTTTTCTCTCATGAAAATGTATGTAATAATAATAATACTGTATATTGTTTATTTTAAGCAAGATTTAATCTTACAGCTAAAAAATATGTATAATTAAATTAAAATTATTATAATCCATTTAGCGCAAGATTAATTTATTGATTAAATTTGTAACATATAGAGAAGTTATGTATTAAAAAGCGGTTTAGATATAACAGAGATGCTTAGTAGATTCTATGAAAAAAGCACGTTGCCAATTTCTTTTCTATCTTTTTAATTAAATTTCATATTTGTAACCAACTACTAATGAAAGTCATACCTATAATTTAGTATATCTTCAGAGGATGAAATGAATTAATTGTAGCGTGTGTGAAAAATACCATGCCTGACCGGGATACGAACCCGGGACCTCCAGATGAAAGACCGAGACGATACCACTCCGCCCCGGAGGTATTTTTTTTCCGACCTCCGTGGCCGAGTGGTAGCGTCTCGGCCTTTCATCCGGAGGGTCCCGGGTTCACATACGCTACAATTCATTCCGGAAGTTAAAAAAAAAAAAAAAATGTCTGTAATTTACACAGCAGTCAGGTCTCTTGTAATTATATAACCATTATTAAATTAAACTTATCTATATTAATATAATAGAAATAAATTTTATAAACAACGTATACTAATAGAGGTTATTAAAAAAAAAAAAAAAACCCCAAAAAAACATCACTATGTGACAGGGAAAATAGAAAATGTTAATTAACTTATTATTTGGTTTATGCATCACCATAATAATAGTAAAAATGTCGTATTTCTAAATTTAAAAAAAAAAAGAAAAGATTTGTATTCACAATATAAAATAAATTAATTTATTTATACATGAATTATATAAATTAAAATTTCTGAGGAAAAAAATAACTTATTACATGAAATCAATGGATTGATATAATACCTCAACTTAAAAAATGTATTTTTTTTTTTTCTAATTTACGTTTCATAAAGTTATTACCCTTAAAAAAAACAAGAAGTGTTTAACATATAAATTGTCAGTTTCTAGTCTCAGATTAGCAATTTTTAAAATTATATTTAATTTTTAAACAAACTCGAACGATAAACATATACTACTAAAAAAAAAAAGCAAGGGAGAGAGAATTCAAATCTAGTCGATAAAATTTACAAAAAAAAAAAAAAAAAAAAATATGGAAATTCTAATAAGTAATCTATTGTTAACTTTAATAATTATTATTTTTTTTATAATAATACTGAAACTTTATATTATTCTCAAATATTATATATATAAAAAAAAAAAATAAATAAATAAAAATATTTATATAAAAATTAACAAAAATTTATTATTATTTATAGGGGTTATAATATCAACAAAAGTTATCCATTTTATTGATTATTCAAAAAGTAATTTTATTTTTTTTTTATCATAACTTCTCTTTGATGTTGCATTATCTTGAAATATATATATAATTTATTTGTATAAATATATGTAAACGTAACTTATAATTATTTAGAAAAATAAATTAACTACTTAATATTGATACATCTATTGTTATTAAATCAAATAAATTGTAAGTAATATTTATATTTATTATTTACAATAAAATAGTAAATAATTACAATTTTTATAATTATTTACTTTAAAAATTGTACAATAAATAATAATATTATATTACTAATATTACTATAATAAATTGTAATTAAAATTAATGATTTTAATTTACTTACATTTATATGTATATGTTTATAATATAAATATAATAACACAATATAAGCAATTAAACAGTAATAATAATAATAATAATGTTTATATTATTTTACAAAACATAGGCCAGGCTAAAATTAACTACCGAAAGCCTGTAC
>JAAAKQ030171907.1:0-12471 GCA_010016005.3 Zanna intricata
TTCATTTGTCACTTTATCCACCCATCTGATTTTTAACATTCTCCTGTAACACCACATTTTAAAAGCTTCTAATCTTTCTTCTCAGATACTCCGATCGTCCAAGTTTCACTTTTATATAAAGCTACGCTCCAAACATATACTTTCAGAAATGTTTTTCTGATGTTATTTGAATACAGAATAAATATTCTGTTTAATACCTGAAGAAGGTACTGTGTACCAAGACAGCTCTTGTGGTTTTTTAAATATTTTTTTGAAAATCAAAAAACTTTTATATTCATTTGTTAAGAACAGAGTATTAATGATATACATCTGAATCAATATGCTATATAAAATATTAAATAAGCTTTACATGTTATTGTGCAAAATGCATGAAAATGGGAGAAATGTTCTCAAGAGTTAGCTTTGTGGGTAACTACTGTTTTGGATTTGTGATCTCACCATGTTTCTGCTGAGTCATATCACTTATAACAGTGTCCATTAGCAATGTGGCTGTATCTATATACAAGACAATAATATTACTCATATTATTCATGTATTATTTATTTAAATTGAAAATATATGTATAATTTTTGTAAAATATAATACCAGATGGTTACTGAATATAGTTTCTTTGATATTCATCAAAATTTACAAGAGATCCTTGTGAATCAACCACCTGAACACTCACAGTTTGTTTACTTCAAATCTATAAGCTAATAGAATTTGGTATAGATGAACTTTCAAAAGGTAATAAAAAAAAGTTAAAACATTAAAATACCTGATATTACAGTGAATTTATTCTGTTAGTAGATTTATTCATTCAATTAAATAGATTGATTTAAATTTTGAAATGCTAAGTAAACTCTGAAATTGCTCTATCATTCTCACATCCCAGTACACAACATGTAATGTAAATAAGAAGCTACAGCATATAAATCATAATAGTTATTTAGAAAATACAGAAACATCATAAGTGCTCACAATGAGTAATGACATAAGCTTATACATACAAGACTGTGGTTATGGTAAAATATACAAGTAAATTACCAAAGTAATCTACTTGTGTAAATTGTATTTTTATATTTAAAAGAAAAATCTTTTTATGACCTACAATTTCTTCTGTTGTATTTTTTTTGTATGCATTCAATTAATACATATATGATCCATAGTCAGCTGCATCTTTTATTCATTCATATAATGAGAGAATTTACAGGTTACTGTAGCCAATATCACAGTATTGAAGAACTTCTGTTTCCAACATACTTTTACTGAATAAAACCAAATTTTTATCCACTTACTTCATTAATATAAAATTATAACATCTCAATAAAGTCATATTTCAGAATTAAACTTGAAAAAAAAAATAAATAAAAAAAAAATACAATCTGACATTGTTACATAAAAACACCGAATACAAATGTGTGTCTACAAATAAAATTAAATTGTTTTTGACAATTTTCTTTAACCTAACTAAACTGCTACAGTGTAAAAATAGACTAAAGTGTTTTTTCCATACATGTTTCTCTTATAATGCTACCAATAATAATAATTTATAGTAAAAACAAAAAAAAAGATAGATTAAGTAGTATCCAAGTACTAATTCAACCTTAAAAAAAGTAATTTATAAAAAATCCTGTTACATTAATGTTTGCTTTACATACATAAAACATTTCAACGGAAGATAAAATTAAGTACTGTAACTACGTGCAGATATAAGTTTCAATACCTTATCTAAACATACACAAAACATTTCAACAGAAGATAATTAAGTGCTGTAACTAAGTGCACATGTAAGTTTTAATATCTTATCTAAAGAAACTCAAAAGATAATTAAAAGTAAATTTTTATCTGCTAAAAAGTAATAAAATCTGTTTGTTCTATGCTATACAGTTACCTAAAATAATTTATGGAAATCATAAAAATACATTCACAAAACTTCATACTGTAAAACAAAAATTAATGTTTAACTATAAAAATGTTTCATCCAAAAAAATACTGTAAAGGATATAAAAAAAAAAGAAAAGATAAATCAGATTTTTAAAGCTGTTTATTATCTCTTTACTTTGATCTCAAAGGGATTAACGTAAAGAGACTTTACTTGAATCTCTTTCAAGTAGAGTATGAAATAATACACAACACTTAATATCTAAGAAACCGAAGACAGTATTTTGTAAGCTAACTACTAAAAATCATGCACACTAGCTAAATTAAGAGATAATAGAACTAACAGCTCAAGGCAGGGCCAGATTATAATAAAAATGAAAGAGGAGTCAAAACAGTTTTATAAAAAGTTGAAGGGGACTAAAATTTTTTATTTGTTTACAAATGCAAAAAAAAAAGGCTGGATTTTCCAGAATAACCACAGCTTTTCACAATACCCAATTTTTATCCTTGCTAAAATTACAGAAACTTTAACAATAATGAACTAAGTCATGCTCTGAACTGAAACTAAAAACATCAAAAACTTAATTGATATATTATAACTCATAAAGTTTTATACTTTTAAAAACAGTAGCAATTTGGAGTTATTTATTAAAAAATTATTTATAATAGACTGCGTTTACCTAATCCACATTGATATGGATTTATTTTTTTTAAACCTTAAAATATGTAAAAAAAATATTAAAACCTAATATATATATAAACTTAAACTACATTAAAACCTATAAATATATAAATTAGAATTTGATATTTCACCTACATCAATAATCCTATCAATTTCCAACATATAAAAACAATCATTATGAAAATTAAGTTTACGAGAATGTCCATCCATCACTTAATTTTCCTTAAGACATCAAAATAGAATAAATACAGTAAAAGTAAAAACTTTTTTATAAGCAATGGTACGTAAATGAATAAAAAGACAGACTATTTATTAGTGTCAAACTAAATATACAAATTTATAATGAATAGTTTGTATGAGAATGGGGATATTTTCAAGTTTACAGAAAAAAATTATGTTATCTCAACAAGCTAAATTTAACCAATGTAAAATTGATCTTGCATAATTAATTGTCTTTAAAAACTTCCTGACAACTTAAGATCTTTGGTTGAATATAAAATCCATATGAGGATTGTTTCACATATTTTAAAGTATGCCCATTATAATGTTTCAAATAGAACTGTCAAATTTCAATTATTTTATTTTTACAATTTTTAATGTTTTACAAAAAAACTTTTCTGTCTCCACATTTACAACACGTGAAAATGTGAGACATACCATCTCAATATTTCCTTACATTTGAGAATTAATAAGTATTACAATGAAGTTTATTTACCTATTTTGCCAGAACATTTACATCTGTAATCAAGAGGATTTACATCTGTAAATCCTCTTGAGGTAAACAAGTTACCTTTTTATTACATAATATTACAACAAAATACTAATTACTACAAGTTATTATGTAAATTCAACAGAAACATATATGTAAGAATACATAGTTTAGCATCCTAGCAGTATATAATAATTAGTTTGTTAAATTTTAACAATGCTTCTTTTTTAACCCTTTGAGAACAAGACCTTTTTTTGGAGAAGCTTGAAAAAACATGCTTATATTATTGTTGTTAAAAAAACTGTACAGCCCTTATACTATTTGTAAACTTGTACTAAAAACTTTTTTAATTTTTTTATTACCAGTACTTCAGCATTTTTTTTTTAATGTTTTTTTTGGTCTTATCTTATTTGAATGTTTTCCTAAAGATTAAAGAACAAAAAAATAACAGAAATAAAACAAAACAATAAAATTAAAATTTTTGAAAAACTCAGGACAAAATAAATGATAAGTAGAAAAATATTAATTAGTAAAAGATTTAGAAACATTCAAGTCATTTTGAAAAAAAATATGTACTGTATCCACACTCCCTGGCAGCTTATAACCGTGAAACTAATCTAAGATCCTGCTTTGAGGCGATACCCATGTAATGCAAAAAAAAAGCATCAAAATCGATCCAACCATTTTAGATAGACATCTATATAGCAAACTCTGATAGCCTATAACCATAAAACCAATCTAAGAATCTGTTCTGAAGTAGTATCTATGAAATGAAAAAAAAAACCACATCCGAAATTAGTCCAGTAGTTTTTGAGGAAAATCACACGCACAAAAGGGTAAATCAAATATTACAGTATTTTTGTTCCTGAGTGTCTACGGTTGGTAGGACGCTGGTTCGACCCTTCTAGTACACTTGGGTGGGGTCATTAGAAGTGATGGGATTAGAAGAGTGTGGAATGGGGAGTACCCCCCATTCCACACTCTTAACCAATTCATCAGTAACACTCACAATATTGAAGCAACAGGTTTACCCCTACACGGCGCAACACATAATTTTAAAATTTCTTGCTCATGAAGGAGTTCAAGCAACAGAAATTTTCTGGAGATTGATTACAAAGCTCAAGGAACAAATCTTCTCAAGAATTCTTGTGTGTACCAGGCATAAAGAGTTCAAAAAAGGACCAGAACAAGTAGAAAATAAGGAACACGATCGCCATCCTCAGACCAACAATACGGATGAAAATGTTTGTACGGTTTAAGACATTCCTCATGGTGATCGATGGTGAGAGAATCCAAAATTGCAGAACAGATTGAAATAAGTTATGGAAGCTGTGAAACGATCATCAGAAACGACCTATAGTTCTGTAAAGTGTGTGTCAGATGGGTCCCTCACCTTTTGACCACAGATCACAAATCGAAAACACTTGGAGGTCTGTCAGAGGCTTACAGCAAAGTTTACAAAAGGTGACGCATTTCATCACCCACAACGAAACTTGGATCCACTGCTACACTCCCCAGTTGAAACAAACCCGTATGGAATGGCAGAGAAAAGGGGAGGCAGCCCCATAAAATCCAAGACTATTGTCAGCTGGCAAGATTCTTTCAACCATTTTTTTTTCGACTGGAAAGGCATTTTGCTCATAAATTTTTTGCAGCACATTAATCAGTGCTGCTTACTACTGTGAGCTGTTGAACAGCATATCGCCGCAAAAGACGAAACCAACTGATTCGAGAGGCCATCCTCCTCCTTAACAACACCAGGCTCCATACTGCAGCTCTTAATAGTCTCAAAACTAGAAAAAATGTACTTGACTCAACTTGATCATCCTCCCCACAGCCTGAACCTATCGCTCTGTCATTTTTATTTTTTGGGTCGCTTAAAGCTATAGGAGGCTAACAATTAGAAGATGACAAGGGCTGGAGGGATTTGTACACAATTGACTCCTGACGCAATCAGCATCATTCTACAATGCTGCGACAAAAAACCTTCCTTCTTGCTTGGAGAAATGTATTTCTAACGCAAGAAACTATATAGAAAAATAAATTATATTTGCCTTTGATTTTTCAATAAATATTTTTTAAAATAAAATCCTGTTTATATATAACCATAAAACATGTCTAAGAACTTGCTCAGAAATGATAAGCGATATAATGCAAAAAACCACAACAAAATCGGTCCAGTAGTTTTTTAGGAAATACTCACACAACCTCTTATTCCAAACACATATATGGTCTCCAATCGATCATGGGTAAAAAACCAAAAAAATGAGTTTGACGTCAATTAACTCAAAACAAGAAACAATCTTAAAATGGAAATGATTTTTAGAATCAGGAATAATTATTTTTATCCTGTTGCATTAAACCTAAAATCTCATGATTTTTGGCAAGAAATTGATAAATTTTAGTCAAATATTGCAATGAAGTCAGTTGTACACAAATATTTATTACATTTTTTCAATTTATTATTATCTGATGGATATGGCTGTAAACGGGATGAATGCTGTCAGATTCTTTCAGACTACCAACTTAAAAAAAAAACCCTTTTACATCTGTGAAGTATCTATTTTAAGCCTATTTTAAAAAGTAACCCAAAGAAATATGCGAGTATCACTGGTCAACATAAGAAATTATACATCAATTTTATATGTATCAAACATTAAAAAAAACAACTTCTTCAACTAAAGTTTTCAATTGCAAGTTGAAATGAAAACTTGTTTTATTAATTCTATGCCACAGTTACCAACTGAAATACTTAAATGTAAATGGAAATAAAAAAATGTTAATTCAACTCATTACAACTGCAACTCAAATTTAAATTATTTCTCATTTTTTTACTAAAAGTAAAACAACTAGAACAGTTTCTATACCCACGTTTATAAAGCTAAAACTTATAAACCACAAATAATTTAATTTAATAAGTACATCTTGTGACATCTAAATATCTCTTTTTTATTGTGGCAAAAAAGTTACTGCATTACTATTACGGGCTTAAATTGAAAAAAATAATCTGAATTACATTCAATAGCGAATCAATGAATATTAACACTACGGTTATAAGAATACATAAATAATCGCTACCTTTACTATGAAGCGCAAAATAAAAGTAGCAGTTTCAGTTACACAGAATAACAGATCTGCTATTTAGAAAAAGCTACAAACTTATATTTATCACAATTTCCTCCACTTCCTTAAATTTTATACAAAGTACAAGTGCCCTCATGCAATAAACAAATTCATAAAAAACCCAGTTTTAGATTAAAAAAGATATCATTATTTAGTCCTTGAACATAAATGGCCTTTTATTAGCTATAGTACAGCAAAGGATACCATAAAATGAATTGTATATTGCATCAGTGGTAGCACTGGTATGTATGTGGCATATAGGCTCTGTGGAACTGCAGCACCATCTATTTGGATTTGATAAAATCACTAACATTTAATACGAGACCTTTTTTCTTTAATTCTTTCTTTATACTTGTACAATACATAATACTTGTCAGTAGCCATCCACCAGTTTATGAAAAAGATACAAAAGTCTTTATATGTGCACTTCAGAGTTCCAGTGGCATGGTGTTTGACTATTGTGCGCATGCGCACATAGGAAGCTGCAAAAAAAGGCTGAGAGGGAGAGAAAAATATAGAATTACATTATTATCCTGCTTCCATCTATTCTATTTGGTTCTTTTATTTTACAGAAAACTAAACATGGCCAAGAAAAGGCCCAGAAATAAATTTTCTAGAGCAGCACCCCCACTAATTTTGGCAACAAGCCGCCAGTGTATTACACATAGAAAAAGGTAATATCAGATTTTAAATAATACAAACCTTACCTTAGCAAGAGTAATTGGGGGATCTTCACCTTGAAAATCTGATGCAGCCTTTTCATATTCCGGTTTTAATTTCTTACAATGACCACACCTATAACAAAAAGTTACAATCTCATAAAATACTTAATAACTTCATCTGTTTCTAACCCTACTGAATTTTTTTATAAATGAAATAAGATGCTAATATTTAACACACACAGAATGTTGTAAACAAAACTGAATTCGCAAAATTGGAATAGAAACTACCGTTCACATGCCGTCAAAAAGCCACGTAAGTGTTAATGCAAAGGACACGGAAGTGAACAAAAATTACCTGAATTAAATTATTGTGAGGGCGTAGCACTAATTATGCTTTCTAAAATAAACTAATTAAGTTAGTTGCTCACTTAATACATTTCAGCCGTTTCATTATCGGCTTGCTTCATAATCGCTACATACAAATACGCCGAAATAAGAACCTTCCTATAAATATAAGATAAATATTTCACTAAAGTATAGTAAATTATTATTACACCACTTTCTTTAAACAATAAATAAAATAACTTTACCATGGTGCATAAAACATAACAACAACAGTCTCGTACGATGATATTCTAGAAGCAAAGTCCTCATCTGTAAATTCTAAAACATAATCTTTTCCTAAAACGAAACATAAACTAAGTAATATGCAGACTATACGTAACACAATCATTTTAAGATTTAAACAGAGAAAATTCTAATAACATAAAATCAGCATGAAACAAGTGCGGAATGACTCAAAACTTTACAACCTATGCAGTCTCTGACAGCCGGGATAAGTAAGTAAAGGGGTTTGCGCTGTCGAGCCCTGATTGGTTACATATCAACACTTAGTGTTTTACCAACATAACGATGTTGATTTCCGAGTTAACTATACATGTTATAGAAAATGATAAATAAAAAGATATTTATTTTATCAGTAAATTGAGGAATAAGTTTTTTATTAATTTTGCTCTGCATTTTATCTTACTTACAATTTTAATTAATTCGAATTTTTACCGGACACAAGAACTTCGTCATAATATTTAATGTTGCATAGTTTACTATCAAATACAAATTTATTTCAATCACTGAAAATTAAATTCTAACTTACTGATTTTTTTTTCTTAAATACTAATTTATCATTCTGTTTAACAATTATTAATTTAAACATCTGAGAACATCTAACAAATGATCAAAAACTTTGTTTGACCTTGTAAGGAGTTGTAGAATTGCTCTAGTATTTTCTAGTGATTGAAGGTGAATCGGCTCTAATCAACGCTAATATGGCTTTCCGAATTGGAAAAAGGCACATAGAATTAGCGAAAATATGGTAAGCGAAATACGTAACTTGAATTGTGTTAACGTGTAATTTCAATTTGAAATGAGGTTGACGCATTTTTCGATGGAACGTTAACTTAGAAAAAATTTGTAGTATGTAATTTTTTACGTTTTAAGTATTCCTTTTCGCAAAAGAGTTAGACAGTTTTCTGTATAGTGGAATTATATTATAATTCTATTCCTGTTTATTGTGTTGCTACATATTGATCAATAGAACCATTTTCATCGTTTAGCCCAGAATTAAAGGAGATTCCTTTTTATTAAATCTTGCCAGTTTCATAATGTTATTTTTTCTTAAGGTTTTATATCTTGGTTATATGTACATTCCACTAGTACACTCTTAAGTTATCTATTCTTTATATATGATAGAACCATCTTTGATAAAAAAAATAAAAAAAATGCTTTTTTATATTGTATTTTATCCTAGGTTAGATTCATATTATTTCTATTTAGTATTAAAATAAAAAAGCAGTAGAGATTGTTATGTGTAGTTTATATTATAATCATTATAATGTACCAGAGTTTGTAAAGTCATGACACAATCTTGCTAGAAAATTTATTTTTTTTTTAGATACCTAGCCTTTGCATGAGTGTTTTCCGTTTTATCATTAAAAAAAAAAAAAAAACGTAAATGTTAAATTTTCAAAATACATAAGTTAATTCTTAAAAAGAAATGTTTAGTTTTATATCTTTTAAGTGATAAAAAGTCACTAAGTACTTGAGTGTTTGGTCATTACTATGAAATGAAATATTTTATAATTAATTCAAAGTTTGTAATTTTATTTCAGTACTCTTAGTTGTCTCTGCTTTTTTATTTGATTTAAAACAAATTTTAAGTAATCAGGAATATATTGGTTATTACTCACTTCGACATTTAAAGTTGAAAATTCACCTAGGTAATTCTGAGCAATTTAAACAATTTTTTCATACTTTAATAAATCATAGCAGATGTGTTTTCCTGATCCTAAGCATAAGAATCATATTCTGAAAACAGGTTTGGACAGCGGGTGTACTATTCTGTTAGCAATCTGTTTTTTTTAGTTACGGCAACCTAATCAGATGGTAGTCCATTCTGTGGAGGAGGATAGAATTAAGGTTCTAGGTTTTTTTTTTTTTTTTTTTTTTTTTTTTTTTGAAAGAGGAATAAACGATAAACTAACCTTAACAGTTAAGGGTCAAACTCTTAGTGTTCACATAACATGCTACACATATATGTAGCTTGGAACATCTGTTTTGGTCTCACACTGTAGTGACTGTTTCTGTTTAAACATAAATTTGACCAAGTTTCTCCACAGAAGTTTAACCTTAACCCTAACCTCTCTCCAAAGTACGAATTAGCAATTAGCATCTGAAAAATTGCTAATTTTGTCTATAACTGCAAAAGTGATTGCTAATTGATTCTAGTACTGACAACATTGATGTTGCATGGGTCACCTGCTATACAAATCTGTATTCTGATATTACATTTAGATCTTTTGTTTTCTTGATCCTAAGCTTATCTGTAATGGTATATTGAAAGTAAGAAGAAAACTGAAGCTGGTAAGATAATTGCTGAGAATTACATGAATGTTAAAGCTGTGTTATCTTCATGTATATGTATTAATGTGAACATTTTTTTTGTATAGTTCATCTTTGTTTATATTTTTTCTTTGTAAATTACATTACATAAATTGCATAAATTAGTTGTGTATTTTTTTATAAATTAGTACTGCGCGCTCAGCCGGCCTCTGTTGCGCAAGTGGTAGTGTCTCTGTCTTTCATCCAGAGATTCCGGGTTCAAATCCCGGTCAGGCATGGCATTTTTCACAGACTCTACAATCGTTCATCTTATCCTCTGAAGGTATGCCTTAACAGTGATTCCAGAGGTTAAAAAAGAAAAACACAGTACTGCTCACTCAAGAACCATTTTAATTTTAAAGTATGGATTATAACAGTTCAGAGTGAAATGTAGAAAATATGATTATCAGAAAGTAAAAAGTTATTTTTTTTATTAATGCTTAATATTTTATTACTGTGGCAAAGATGAAACCAAACCCACATGCTGAGGAACAATAACTATCACTAATAATCTTTGATTCAAAACAAAAATCAGAGTATTTATGACTATTAATTGAAGTTACTTGGTTTTTAAGTTTCACTATGCTTTTCAAAGACAAGTGTTAGAATATTTAACAATGGATTTAATGCACAGTATCATTCATCTACCTACACATTTTGGAATACACTCCTCAATTAAATGATTGTGATGCAGGTTGGCTGTCGCTTTGCTGTATATATGTTTTAAAGATTTTATATCAGGATTGTTCTGATAGAATTATCTCCAAGTAATATGGTGGTAAGTGCAAGGCAGTCCCAGATCTATGCTTATTTCCTTTGTAAAATATATCTGAATTTTAGAAAGATAACAGTAAATCCTTCCTGACTTTTCTTGAACAAGTTCATATTAAATTGAACAGTTTCTTTTCATATTGAATGTGACGTTTTCATCAAAAAAATGCATAAATCTTATGCCTCTTTTATTTTCCTTAGAAATTATGTATTATAATTCTGAACCGAAAAATTAGTTGCAGATACCAGATTGTAAGTATATGAAATGGTATCTGTGAGAACATATGAGGGCTTTTTGGTAGTCATTAAATGTTGAGATTTATTGCCTATTTATATTTACCTGAAAAGATTTAATCAAGCTTCATCTTTTGATGTGAAATAAATAAATGAAGAAAAATTCTTCATTAGTATCTAAAAACTACCACTGATAGAAATAGACAGTTTCACCTTATGCATAATCAAGCTAACAAGGCATATAAAAAGTTCCTGAATGCTAGGAATATCATATTTTACAGAAGCTTCATTGGTTTATCTTCTTCAAATATTTAATAACCAATTTCAAAGTTACTTTGTGAACAAACTATACAAAAAATAAAATTGTTAAATAATGGTATGGTATTGCTTAAAGAGACATTCTAAGATGCAAAGTTGTAAAATCATTGTTTACCTTTTTTGTCGTCAAATGAAAACAAAATGTATGACGGCTAAAAATGGTTTTATTTGGTACCACCTGGAGATATTTAATATAATAATATTAACATGCATACTTTATACATATTACAGGTTACCATCAGCTGCTTTGTTCGGTGCAACAGGATCTATTGCATTTCTGTACTTCTCAGAGTGGAAATTGATTAATCAGTATATTCCATTTTATAACACAAAATATAAGGTTGAAGAATAAATAGGTAAGTTATATTTTTAAAAAACATTTGCAGTTTTCCATTATTGACTTAATTGTTAAATTAATATTATCATACATTCTATATTAAGTAGATTGATATATCATTTAATATTAAAAACTATTAACAATTCAAATTATTTTGAATTATTCTTCCAGATCTATTCACCAAACTACTTAAAAATGACAGACATCAATTGCATTTATACTAGTAAATAAACTGATAAATAATTACATACGTAGTTCTGAAAGGAAATATTGCAAAACATTTTCAAACAATTTGAAAGTGAAATGTTTTGTCTGTTAATGAACAGATTTTTTATATGCATTTTTACTTTGATCCATTCCTAGGTAAAAGTAATGAACATAGCCAAAATAAAAATAATTGTTATCTTTATAGTAATGTACATAGCCAAAATAAAAATAATCGTTATCTTTATAGTAATGTACATAAGTAGATTGAGAATAACTAGAAAGAAGAAAAACTTCATCCCCCCCATGATTAATAAACTACTGTTACAATGAGATAAAAATAAATAGTTTAGCCAAATATATGAACATTTGCCAACTAATATACACTTTTCAGTTACATTCTTAAAACAAACAAACAATAAACATACAGTGTGACTCGCCTAGTGTTATCTGGGACATTCTATTAGCAAGAATAATTTAAAAAGTTCCTATAAACGTTGGTCTGGAAACACCTGTTTTAGTAAGTTATGACTAGTGAAAGATTTCATCCTGATTCCTTTCTTTGTCTGTTTAGCCTCCGGAACTACCGTAAGGTATTTACTTCAGAGGATGATGTGTATGAATGTGAATT
>JAAAKQ030171918.1:0-12339 GCA_010016005.3 Zanna intricata
TTGTACAATCTCAGGTCGGCCACTCCTGAGAAATGTGGTTAATTGAAACCCAACCACCAAAGAACACCGGTATCCACAATCTGGTATTCAAATCCGTATAAAAATTTAGGCGGCGGCACCTGTTTGCATTAGGTTGTAAGAACTTCATCGTCGCTTGTTACAGGCGCCGCTCATCGACATCTGATCCCCCGTTCCAAACCACAAGCAGGAAACCTTCTAAATGCACTACAGTCTCTTATGCCCCGGCTTACCGTAGTCGAAGCATAAGCCAGAGCGGTTGGTGCAGGAGCATCGCAACGATACGTGGCCGACCTGCCAGCATTTGTAGCATCGAGTTTCCTCCTCTCTAATAATAGCACGACATTGGACCCATTAAATTTGTATTCTTTTCATCGGTCAGCTTCCCGGTTACACGCATAGACAGAATCAGTGTGACCTTCTGGGTGGCGCCGAAGGCAGATCGCAAGGACGTTAGCTTGAATTCATCAAAAAAGAATTAGCCTACTTTGTACTGAAGTACACTACACGCAAATACTTGTGAATATTAGTAATTTTTTATAAGTGAAGTGTTAGTAAACATCTGTTTACCTACTTTTAACAAAATAATTAACCAGGTCAGTATTTACTTTAGTAAAGAATTTACTGATCAGTAATTAGTTTACTTACATCACTCAAAAACCTCTTACGCTTGAATTCGACTTGTTAGTAATAGCTAAACGTGTATATATATATATATATATTTACTACAAACACTAAGGAAATAAATCGGAAGAGATATTAAAAATTTTTAGACAAGGTAGGAAAAAAAGATTAACGCAATAATCCTATCAGATCAGATAATTTAACACCAGCTCCAGAATTTAAAATATGTAATTGATTAAAATTTTTAAACGGTTGTTTTTTTGTTATTTTTAGGAAAATAATAAATATTAAACAAACAAAAATTAATAATATAAAAACAATAATGATAGTTAATAAATTGCTTGAACGGTGACATAAATAAAATAGAAATAACACAATAATAATTCTTATGTTTCTATGTGGGTCGTGAGTTCCCCCAAGTTCAATGACCTTGTGGCTACAGCACACTGCTTGTTTGCCAATTCCGCCATTTTAGCTTATCATATTTCAGTAATATTGTAGCGTGCTATCTTGACGTAGAGACAAGACAGCCTATTAAAAATAATCCGAACGGAGAGAAATTACGTAGTGTTATTTATTTATTTTTTTTTTTAGTTATTTTATTATTATTAATTAATTAATTTTTAATTACGTTACATTGTGTTGTTTATTTTTATTATAAATAGATGTTAGTATATATAGTTATAATCTATGAACCGAATAGAAAATTAGTTAATTTAAAAATTTCGGTAAACTTATCATTTTTAATTTAAACATGTTTCTCTTTCTAAACGACGATTTAACAAAATTTGAGATGCTTTTTTAAAAAAGGTTTTAGGATCACTTTCGTCCGATTATTATTTTGTTTTTAACTCGGTTACTTTTTTTTCATAACTTAACAAATCCATTATGGGAATAATATAAAATGATTTAGTTAAAAATCTTTTAATAGATGTGATTATTCAAATAGGCGTATGAATCCCTTGAGGAAATTATTTATCATTAATTTTCAAATATTTAAATAAATTTTTTTTTTCTTTTTTTTGCCTAAAAATTGTAATTATTTATTCAAATCAGACACAGTAAATACGGTGAAATTTTATTGATATATGAACATCAAGATGAGTACAAAGACTTTTTCCTGTAACCTTTTACGGTTAAGGGTTTCGTTCTCAAGAGAAACCCTTTACCGTAAAAGGTTGTTCTTTAACCGTAATCGTAAAAGGTTATACTTAAGATATCTAGAAATAAGTTTTTTCTCAAAATTTATTAGTGCTTAAAAGGAAGGAAACCTTCTTTAATTTAACGGCTCAGATAAAGTACTTATAAAATAACCTAATTAAAAAAAAAATTACCTGTTAGTAATTTTTTTTAAATTTATTTTTAAAAAATCAGTTTCTATATATCTGATAAAAATTAGTATTGATGATAAGGAATCGATTCTATGGTTTTGAGAAAAACGCAATTATTTTTAAACTTTAAACTGATTATGTAAAACTAATTTAAAAAAAACAACAGTTTTCCTTATTATGTTTTAACGAAGCGAAAGAACTAAAAATTCAGTAAGAATAGTTTAATTGATGTTGATAGAACTTGTCAAAATCAAAACTATTATTCGATATTTAGAAAAAAAAATTGTAGCGAATTAGTCGATCCACTATAGCAAGTGGTATATACAAAACGACTTTTCTTCATGTGATTCGTACGTCGTAGAAGAAGCGAATTAGTCGATCCACTATAGCAAGTGGTATATACCAAACGACTTTTCTTCATCTAATTCGTACGTCGTAGAAGATTTAAGTAAGATCTCTATATATAGTAATCTGATGTAAAAAGAATGTACGGCACCTGTATAAGCTGCTGGCAATAAATACGATTAAACTCGTATCTTAATGTCCAAAAAATTACGTAATGTTTATTTTTGCAAGGTGTACGATTACTTTTTTCTAATTAAAATTTGTTTTATTTTTTTAATCGATTTTCATTTAATTTGTGTCACTGTGATCGATAATGTTCATTAAATTATATTTCAGAAAAAAAAACCATTTCTATTTCGAAATTACCTGATCTTGAAATAAGTGCATACCGCTTGATAGCACTGCTATTCATTGCCCAAGTTTTAATTATTATTAATTGATCTTATGCGAATTATTCTTACCTCATTGAAGGTAAATAACACAAATTCCAGAATTCAAAGATTCTTGAAACTTTAAACGAGTAAACAAGTGCTGTAAAATAGCAAATGTTGCTATTTTACATAATTTTTTTTTTCATTCCATTCCATTTCATTTTTAATCACAAGCAGATTTCCCAGCGTTAGATTTCTTGCAAACATCTTTGTTTTCGTACGGGTAATGGTTTCTTTATTGAACTGAAAACTTTTTTTGGCGCGTTGTGCCGGGGACACTTCTGTGATAGACATTTGCATGGAGAAAAAAATAGCTAACTCGTAATAAAAAATCGTCACGAGATACCAAGAATATATAAATAGGAGAGAAAGACATGGAGCGAGAGTTTATACTTATATGCGTCTAATGAGAGGTGGAGAAAAAACAATGGTGATTCGTCGGTGATTCTCGTACCCTTCTCTTTCTTTCTCTCTCTCTTACTTTCTGATATACTTACGCATTTGCGCATATTCGTTTACATCAATATGCAGTAAAGAAAGACGTCGATTCCACTTGTCTTTCTACCGCTCTTTTTCTCTCTCTTTGTACAACGCATATAAGTATATACATTAATACAGTATATAAAGACTGTTGTAGTTATCCGGAGCACATTGCTTTGTAGATATGGTTATGTATACTATATTGAAATGTTTGTTAAGTTGTTTACAAAATTAATTTTAAAACCAATTTAATTTTTATTATAGAATTATTTAATTAACCATTACAGTATATTATAAACAGATTTCTTAAGTAGTCTGTCCTTTTAAATGAATAATCTCAAATATTAGAACCAGCAATAGAATCAGATATAATTATTAACCAATGATCGGTACTCATTGTTTTAAGTTTTCATTTCTGTTGGCCAGTCCCGCGACTGGCTATTTTTTCATATTTATATTTAATCAAACATTAAAAATTTAATATTAAAAAAAACACACAAAAAAAAACAGTAATGAACAGTACTTGTACTGTTTACTATGTACTAAGTACAATTATCAATTACAAAAATTACAACATTCAAAACATATATTCTATTATTTTATTACTGAATAAATAATTTATTCTTTATCAATTCTTCTTAAAATTTTGTATTTTTAATTCCCCATCAAAAAATCGTTATTTTATGGGGAAAAATTATTACCTTTTAGTTCGGGTATAATAGGTGATCTATTTTATACAAATTTTATTAAAACATCAATTTTTAATTTTTATAAATTATTAAATTACTATAAATTTTTTATTTATAGAAATAATTAACCACGTTACTGGGAACAGTGGTTAGGTTGTGTTCAATACGATTAAGCTAATTATGTACAATTGTTTATATTATTCAACGAAATATATTATATTTCGTAATTAAGTAAAATCTTGGTTTAAATGATGTGTAATGCTATATTACAATTACAAACTTAAATTGTTATCTACCAAAAATGTTAATTTAACTTCTCATGTTTCCAATTCAAAAATCTTATTATTTATTCAGTAATAAAATAATAGAATATATATTTTGAATGTTATAATTTTTATTAGTTACTCTTTAATATAAGATATTAAACATTACATACACTCAATAGTTTATGGAAGAATATTATTAACTGTATTAGAAATCTGTTAGAACTTTGTAAACTGGTATGTATTAAAAAATAATATTATTAATAAAATAATACAGAATTATAATTTATATGTATGTATTTATATATATAATGTTATAATTATGTGTATATATATATACTCGTATATATAAATTTCATATTTATAGGTGGATTCTATTTTATTATTTCACAATTATTTTTATTGCAGGTATTTAATCGATATTATGTAATTAACATAAAATGAATAATAATAATAAAAAAAGATATTATCAGTCAAAACCGGATGTAGATAAAATATTTTTGTTTATTATTGATATAATAATTTTATATCAATTTTATTTTAGTTTATTGTAATCGATATACTACATTTATTTCAGTAATAAAAATTGTTATCTCAAATGTTATGGTTATTGACTGTCCCGGAAGCAACGTGTGCTTACTTACTACAAAAGGTCTGGAGGTCGATTCCCGGAAAAGATTTGGAAAATCTAAAATGAGTCGACTCTCAACCTATGGTAAAGGTATAAATACTAATAAGATTAAGGTTTTCATCACAATAAATCATTAACAACTACTCAGGTATTTAATGAAACTTATCGAAAAATCTATTTTTTTTTTTTTAACTAATCATTAACACGTAATTTTTTTTAAAGTGAAGAAATAAATGAAAATTAAATCTAAGTTGGGTTTTTTTTCTATACAGTTTTGCTATTTTTATAATTTTAAATTTCTACTTTTTTTTATATATTCAGAGATTCGGTTTGTCTATATCAACTTTTAAAAAATTTATAAAAATTTTTACTCTGAAAAAACTTAAAATGATTAAATGAAAGAAATTTATTAAAGTTTAAAGCAGCGATATAAATGTATAAGTAACCGACTTTCGGTATATAACGGTAAAGAATCAAATATACTAATATTTTACATTAAATTATTTATTTAGGGGGCAAGCTGAAAATGATATTTTCGTTTTACAACCTATAAATATTTTTTACCTAGAATTTTTTTACTTGTAAATTACAACTTCATTTAATACATAATTTAGGTAGATATATATCTTTTTTTATTATAGTTTACACATCTTAAAATTATCGAGTTTCAATGCAAGCAAAATGAGACTAGGACAGATTCTAAGAAGCGGGACATTTTGGCATTCCAACATTTTGTCTTTCTGTAAAAAAATAGTAGGTCATAAGAACTGTAACGTAATATTTGGCAAAAACCCAGACATACATTTTAAACAATGTATTTGTTTGTATTGTTCTAACAATATTTAAAAATAAAATTAATAACATTTTATTAATACTAAAAAAAAGAAACTAATTTATATTAAGTGTTAGGTTTATTTTATATGTACTAAATAAAATGTTGTTCTGAAGTAATACTTGTCAAGTAGCTGTAGAAGACGGCTGGCTAGGTAATAGCTTCAACCATCTTCAACCACCCTTGCAATATCTACTATTAATTTACATAACGATGAAAAGTTATCTTTTATCCTTAATTTTTTTTTTTTTAACGATTAAGCGATGTGTATAAAGAGATCGAAGTAACCAGATATAAATAACTCAAACTAATTCCAACATTTCAGAAAGAATAGAAATGAATGTAGTAAGGTTGTCAACAACAATTTATGCACAATTAGATAAACGTTATTTAAAATATTATAAATAATTTAACACAAATCTATCTTGTGAGTGAACCAAGGTCTTTCCTTGAAAATTGATCATATCCGTGATCAAGAATTATTTATAAAAAAACTTCGGTTACACTTATTACACTATACGTTTTTACATCTCAGGTGGCTTTACCTGAATCATAACACAACTATAAGAAAGACTGAGGCAGATAGTGTAAAAATTAATGTATCCTTTCGATCATTTTGTCTTTCTTTATTTTTCTGTTTAGCCTCAGGAACTACCGTAAGGTATTACTTCAGAGGATGAATGAGAATGATATTTATGAATGTGAATGGAATGTAGTCTTGTACAATCTCAAGTCGACCACTCCTGAGAGGTGTGGTTATTAATTGAAACCTAACCACTAAAGAGCACCGGTATCCACGATCTAGTATTCCTTATGAAAGTATTAGGATTTGAACCTTAGAACTCTCGAAACGATGAAGCAAATCAGCTGGTCGCACATCGACCAGCTGATTTGCGTCGCGTTAACCAAAAGACCACCAGCCGTATGCGCCGATCATTTTGTCTGAAAATATTGCATTATATACGCAGTTTTCACTTATTAAGATGTTACTTGTGGTGTTTTTTTTTTTTAAGTTCCAGAACCACCGTTAGGTATTTTATCAGAGGATGAGATAAATGATTTGTAGCGTGTGTGAAAATTCCATGCCATGCCTGACCGGGATTGGAACCCGGGACCTCCGGATGAAAGGCCGAGATGCTATCACTAGCGCCACAGAGATTCGGCATGATGACTAATGACATGTTTAATAAAGAAAATAGTAAAATTTATCTGTCACAATTACGAATGTTATTTTATTATCTATTATGAATGAATAAATGTGGAATAAATGTTACAGTTGTTGTTAACACATTAAATATATCCTATTTCGTATTATCATTGTTTGGAAAATCAAGATATTACAAATCTTCCTGATTTATCAATGTCTTGGCAGAGGTAAACAAATTGTTTAACCAATTGACATTGGTTTTTGTGGAAAACTGAATAATTGATACTGAGAAATAAGTAATATTCTATGTAAATTATGAATAAAGGCTTTTTTTTTATGGAATGCTTTGTTGTAAAATACAATGTCAACTCTAAAAATACATATCGTGTTTTTTTTTTTTTTTATATTAGAATGTACTTTATACTTGCCTACATTAGACAGTTAAAAGAGCTTTATATGTAATTCAACTATTCTTAACTGAAGTACTTACATTAATTTTTTTACTGAACATTTTAATTATATATTTCAATCCATCCTTGTAGTGAAAAGAGTATTTCACTTGTTGAATTAAATATCACCTTTTATATCGGTAGGGACTTTGTATGTTTTATATGCTACAGAATATTCGGCTTTGTATAGAAGACAACGACAAATCACGTCACTCTTCATTTTCGCTAATTAACCATGAAGGCATGATATTCTTGTTATTATTAAACATGTCTATACAATTTTCTAATAGTTAAGTAGTTAAAACTCTTATAACCGTTAACGGTTGTAGCATCTAAAAGAAAAACAATACATAAACAAATAAATGCTTTTTATTTCCTTGTGAAAATTTTTTTCTAAAGTCAACTACGATTACTTTTTAATCCCAATTGTAATACAAAGAAACTTTAATACCAATGCAAATATATTTTTTTAAAAATTAAATATACTTTCTTTCCATCACAAAGCATATTGCAAATGCTGGAAAAAAATTTTTAAAGAAAATGTTTCTTTAATCTAATTTATTATGTCTATAAAATTAAACCTTAAATAATAGAAAAATTGCTTGCATTTTTTCATCAAATATCTATAACTATGTATCTTTTTTTTCTTTTTCTGTTTAGCCTCCAGAATCATCATAAGGTATTACTTCAGAGAATGATATATTTGAATGTAAATGAAAGTCTTGTACATCCTCAGGTCGATCATTCCTGAAATTTGTGGTAAACTGATGATACCCAACCACCAAATAAATCTACTATCCACGATCGTAAAGGCAGTTACTGTTATATGATAACAGTAACTGCCTTTACTAAGATTTGGAACTTAGAACTCTCGACTGCGAAATCAGCTGATTTGGGATAACGAGTCACCACTAGACCAACCCGGTAGATTTATAAGTGTGTACCCAGTGTTTTTAAACATTATTCCCCCCTCTCCTTCATCCTATAAAAAATTTCGTAAAATATTTTAAGTTATTAAAAAAATGAAAAATTTCTAAATAAATATCAATAATATACAAAATTAGGTATCATCATTTTAAAGAATATGGTTATATAAAATTAATAGGTACAAAAATTTAAGGAATTGAAAGAAAAAAAACTATTCAAGACAAACAGTTATCTTCCCCCCCCCCCATCTCTTGAAAATGATTATAAAATTAATTTATAATTATTATATTATACATGAATTTTAATTCAATTGATCAAAATGAAAACCTTCTTTTTTATATACAAACTATTCCTGACTGGAATAATAATTACTACATGAAAAATGATCAATAACTGCAAAAAACAGTTGGTCGAAAAGTACCCAACTTGCATTAGAACAATTAAACAAATATTAATAATGAAGACAATTAACAGAGAAAATTTTTTAAAAATATTTCAAATAAGTTTTAAATTCAAGAATGATTAAATAGAATCATTCTTAATCAAGCATGATTAAAAACGAGACCCATTTCTTTATTCATATTTTTAAAGAAAGTTTTCAATAGATATTAAATTTCATGCAAGACAAAATAATTTGTGAAATAAAATAAGAAAAAAAAATTTATTTTTTTTTTTAATTTTTAGTAAACGAGTTATACATATTCAAATTTATCGGCAAAGATATACCTCTCTTTTAGTAATACATATAATATACATATTATACCTATATATATATATATAGGTCTGAATTTTATGACACGGTTAACAAATATATGTTTTTATGTTAGTAAAAAAGTATATTAATTTATTAGATCCTACTATTTATTCCTCTCTTTCATATGACTGGAACGTACGTAAATCAAATTAGATGTAAGTGATTAAAAAAAGAGGTACCTCATAGGTTTACTTTGAGAGTAATGATGTCAATCTTCTGTTATAGGAAATTCAATATTTTACTAACAAAGTAAAATATCATCTTAGTTTTCTTTGGTTTGGTATCCTGATTTGTAAAATATTATACTCGTCGTAATTAAATAGGCAAAGGAAAAGGTCCCTCTTGTAAAAACATTGTAAGGTTTGTTTTTATGAATGAAATTATTATGTTATTTAAACTTTTTTTTTTTTTTTTACTAAATTATTGTACGGTTGAATTTTATTTTTTTTTTATAAATGAAGAAATTTATCCGAGTAAGCAAGCATGTAAGTAATAAAAAATTACTTGTATAAAACATTTATTTTTAACGATGTAATAAAAAAGTTTTTTTGTACTTATTTTTTTTTTTTTACAAATGTTTATGTAAATTATAATTATAATATTAAATAAATGAAATTTCTTTTGTTCTATAAAATGATTAAGTTGTATGCATTCAAAGAAGATGAAGAAGAACAGTGGGTAAAACACGGGAAGTTTGAATGAACTACACTAACTAATGAATGAATGAATCAAGAAATTCTTGAGTAAATTAATACGTATATCCTATATAATTAAAAATAGACAAAGGATATTCCTTTGAATATGAGATATTTATATGTATTCATATTGGTGCAAAAACCCTGTATCCTCAGTTTAAATTGCGTGACAGTAACTCATAAAGTACAATTATAATACGTTATAATTGTAAGAAACTGTTATTATTATTATTATAATAAAAAAAAAAAATACATAATAAAGGATATGAAAAATATATACATATTAGTTGTTTCTTTAATTAGACTTGAGCTGGGAACCTTATTTCCGGGATATAAAATAGAATTTAATGGGATATTAATTCCAACTAAGCATCAAATTCAAATTAATTATAGAAAAATGCCCGATTTCGTTTTGTTGGTAATACAACCAAATTAATACAAAATTAAGAAATATGTTTTTGTAATTAGTTAAATTATTGTTTATAATTAATTTATAAAACACGTCTAAAAACACAAAGCAGATGATATGATGACATTATGATTAAATAATGGTGAAGAAAATTTACTTTTATGATATTTGGATGTAGCTTGATTTTTACTTTCCTGGTGTCATAGCTCTAGATATGCAACGAAAATATAGTAATCAGTCAAAAAAAAAGGGTCCGGTTTTTTTGCATTTCTCCTTGATTTAAAATTAAAAAAAAAAAAATGGGGGATATGTTCGTACGTACGTCTGTTTCCGTGTTTGAATCTTAATTTTTAACTGGATAAACCGATTCTGATGAAATTTAGCACAGAGACTCGTGTATATGAGGCAATTTTTTATTAAAGATTTGAGGATTAATATCAATATCAGAATGTGAGGTAATTTTTTCGGGAGATAATTTTCTCAAAATTTTATAAACGAAGCCCCACTTTATATTAAACTCTGTACATACGTGCATGTTTAACTTATAGTTTGTTTTTTTTTTAATGTGTACCCCCTTCCTTCAAATTCGAAAAAGCTATCTTTTTATTAATTTCAATATTTTTAAAGGAATTTTTTTTATGTCTTGCTAGGCTTAGTCTACTGCAAACGACCTAAAATAAATATTACTTTGGAGGCAATATTAGATTAGATTATAGGAGCCGATTAGATTTTAAAAATATCGATTTTTTGAGTTTTTAAAACTTATTTCGTTATTGAAACTTTTAATAATATTACAATAAAATTTCATCCGTTCCAAAAATTCCAAAATTCACTCCATTCCCAAAAAAAAGAAATTTTATGTAACATTATAATATTGGTTGTATATTGTTCAGTGAGATATTTTTAGTTTCTTTTATTTAACATAGTAAGCGTAAAAAAATCAAAATCATTTCTTGGGAGGTCGATTTTCGGGCAGGTGAACAGAGAAAGAAAAAAATTATCGATTTATTATTTTTTTTATCTTTTAAACTTTTTTCCAGCAATCATTATTTTTCCATTATATAAGAATAAATAGCTGGTGTCAGGAAACAATAAAAAAAAAATATATTGTTATTAGCTTTTGTTGAAAACATATAATAATTGCTAATGTTCATATTTCACTTAATAAAATATTATAACTAGCATAACCATATCTGATATTTATTACCAGTTATAACAGTATTAAAATAACAACAACAAAAAAAAGAAAAGAAACTTATTACTCGAAAATTCACTTATAATTTTTTTGTTACGAATGAGGTTTTTTTTTTAATGACAAATCTGCTTCAAAATTTCATTTAAATACGAATATAATAAATAATTTTTTTTTTTTTTTTTTTTTTGTATGAAAAAGTCACTTTAAGATATTCTTATCAAAAATTTTATAAAACATTTAACGTAGGATATTTAAAACTCACAGTAGTTTTTGTAATTTTTTTAGATATTACATTTTTCGTTGTGGGGGGGAGGAATTGACGAAACATTACATATTTATTCTTAACAAGAAAGAAATTTTTCTATCGATTCCATTGAAATTATTTTCTCTAGTGTAATAAAATGTTTTTTATTAAGTGGAGAAAAAAATATTTAATTTGGCTAAATTTAATTTTTTGAATAAATAATTACGGAAGTATTCGTTTATCAATTTTCATCCACAACTATTTTTTAATGTAAAAATCCATTGGAAAAATTAATTAAAATATTTTTTGTAACATAAAGTAAACAATATGATGCAATTTTTACATTTAACCTGTACCATCATATATTTATTTTTTTTTATGAAACGAAACAATTGGGCCGTTTCATCAATTTGTATCATACCTTGCAATTAGTAATCGGTATAGATATGTAGGGATAGAACTTTGCAGGTATCTTTATGGAATAACAAAATAATTTACTCATCCATTCAATAACGAAGAAAATATATTTATGTATCTCATTTGGGCTCAGTCTCGTTAAAAAGAATAGAAAGATAACGTGTAACTTTGGTACAACACCAATTACATATATTTCCACTATTTTTTTTTTTTATTCTTGTATATTTACATTTCCTTAATAATTATAATGAAGAGATGGGGAAAAATGATTCATAAAATGGCAGTCACAGATTCTTAAATATATATATAAAAAAAAAAATGAACTATGTAAAATTTCAGTATTAAATAATTAAAAAACTGTTCTTTCTATTCTTAAATTGAAAAAAAAAATGAACTATGTTAGTTAAATTTCAGTATTAAATAAATTACGTATTGAGGATGATTTAATCCGAAACAGA
>JAAAKQ030171919.1:0-10002 GCA_010016005.3 Zanna intricata
CCGTGGCCGAGTGGTAGCGTCTCGGCCTTTCATCCGGAGGTCCCGGGTTCGAATCCCGGCCAGGCATGGCATTTTTCCACATTACAATCAAAAGAAAGACTATATTGTATACAGAAAAATAATAAATCATTGTAAAATACTCATCAGGGGATCATTATTCTGTTTTTTCCTTGATTTCTTTTTAATAATTTAAGTATTTCAACAATCTTTTTTTTTTTTGTTAGAATAAATTGAATTATGTACTTTCGTTTACGCCGTTTGGGTTTTCGTGCATGTTCGTTTACGTAGCATATGTCTACAGGAAACTTCGTTCAGTTCAAACTACCTGCACAAATGTACATATAAGTTTATATAAATTGTATCCCTTTAAAAATCCAATCTAGAATACGTGACTTCGAATGTTTTTCTTTTTAAATAAATTCAAATATTTAGTGAAATATAAATAAATATACTACATTCTATAGTTTTAGATTTGATAGCATGAAAAAAAAAAAACCGGAAATGTAGATGTACTTTTCCCCTATAGTATATAATAATAGAGTTGGAAGGAATCATTTACCAGTGAATGTGTATAAAATTTCCTTCTGCACGCTACCTTAGCTTGTGTCACCCACCAAATAGTAACAGAATTTCCTTTACAGTTTTTTTTTTCTGTCAGCAAATTTCAAACATTACTGCAACACGAAACATTTTTCTACACAGTTATAAAATCGAGAATATAAAAATACAAAAAAAAAAAAAAATTCCTCACTCTTTTATTACCGAGTAAAATCAAAAGTAGAATATTTTAGGATATCAAAACGATTCAAAACATTATATGCACACTTATGTTATATAAATAAGTGTTTGTTCAAATAAAGAATCATAGTTAACTTATTTATTATAAGCTGAAATTTTCGGTTATACACTCTTAATGCGTTAATAAATATTTTTGCAACAAAAGAATTTTGTTTGGAATTACAGTATTATAAATAAAAATGTTCATCTATTTTTATTAAATAAACTTCTATTGCATCTTTGTAGCATATAAAATATTTTTATAAAATCATTTACCTCTTTAACCTATTTCTATTAAAAGAAAAACCTAGGAATCTATTGAATATTTTACAAAATATATTTTGTTTAGTGAATTCTGGATAAGAAAATTACAATACGGATTAAAAAAAAAAAATTTCCAATGGTTGTAGAATGCGTGATAGATGTTTTAAAATAATTAGTAGATGATGATACGCTAGATCACCCGCGAGGTAATATTATAGTCATAGAATACCGCGAACCAAAGGCAGATTTGATTATTGATAGATCATTTTTTCTCTAAATGTTGTTGTTGTTGTGACAGGTTGTAGTTTTTTTTAAAACTACAACTTGTTTCTTCATTCACTGTAAGTGGAAAAATGTATATCCATCATTTACCAATTCATTCTAATTTTATAAAAAAAAGTTTGTGGTTTTAAATGTTATACAAGATATCAACATTTTTTCATTATATTTTATTTTTTTTACCTGAATAGGGGCTGGTTCCGAGAAACTAGAAGATAATACACGTCTCAGTTTTTTTTTAAAGTTAGTTATAAGTGGTAACTTTATAAATTTTTTTTTCAAAAAAAAAAAAAAGATTGTATGTAAAAATAGAATACTTATAAATTAGGTGAGTGGTTTTACAGATTGTTTACAAGAAATACAAATTAATATTATTATATTATTAAAAGTTTAAACACCTTTTCTTAAAAAAGTTATTTTCAGATAATTCAATAATAATTTCAGTAAAATAAAAATACTTTTTCTTTTGTCAGGCGTTATTTAAGTCGTTCAAAAATTAAAAATTATTAGATGATTACCCAAGCAACTGTTCACTATAATTGAATATTATTATTTTTTTTTAAATTAAAATACTTGAAAATAATTCTTTTTTTCAGGAAGGTAGCAAAAGCAAACATTTTTTTTTTTTTGTAAAGATGTTAATTTTCTTTAAAACAACATTAGTCTTATAGTTTTTATGTAAAAATAATAATTAAAAAAAAAAAAAAGAAATCGTATTAATTTACTACGTTCTCAGGAAAAAACTGACATTTGTTGAGTAATTTTGTTATTGTACGAATTCTGCAGTTTGTAAACAACGGATGTCCCCATGCTCACTACAGATGTGGTTTCAGTAGTCTTGTCAATATCTTTGTAAGTGAGTTTTATTTTTGAAACGTGCGTTTTGCAAGCAGTTAAAGTGACAGCGGATTGTTTATATTTACTTTATAAATATTATCTGTTTATTCGTTATAAATATGTGTTTTTATTCCTCTTGAAAACATATGTTTAATAATTCGTATTCTTTTTGTTAGAGAAATAAAAAAAAATTCACCCTAGTTATTAAACACAAAATACGGAGAGATTAAAATATAAACCACTTTAAATATCTAGGAGAAATAAATTAGTTAAATAGTAAAGAGAAAAAAGCTAATGAAATTCGGATGAATTAAAAGAAAAATGTAAACAAGCTTACTTACCTTATTTACAGCAAAACATCTTTATAAATCAACATAAAATTAATCCAATATAACTGTACGATAAAACCGGAAAGTTCGTATGCATCTGAATGTTTAACTCTACATAAATTTGACAACTAGAAAAATTATATGAAAACTCCTAGGCCTAAAACTCAAAATCTAACGTTGAAATAAAAAATTAAAACAAGAAAATATTTTACAAAGTATTAAAAAACAAAGATTTTTTTTTTTACAGTAATATTTTCTCAATTATAATAAATTAAAAAAGTATTCGATTTTTACACCAAAAAAAGAAATTTAACCGAACTGGTTATTATAAACAGAAATAAACCTGCTAGAATTAAATCCTTTCACTGATGATATTGTAGAAAGAGATTATTTAGAAATAAGTTTAATAATTCTGAATTCCTGAAAATTAAAAGAAAGAGAAAAACATCACAGAACATTGTGAAATACTAAAAATTACAATGTAAGAAATGCAGAAAAAACTCTGTAATAAGGATTGTTGATTGCAGTTCGTTCTTGGCCGTAATAAAGATAAAGAGTAATCTATAGTTAAAATTTAGTTTTATTTTTAGATAATATTTTATTCAAATAAACATAAATTACAATTATTTATTTTTTTTTATTTTTAAGTATTCGAACTCGTATTTAAGGGGGTTTTTCAATTAGTTCAAAAATCGGGCACAATTTTCAGTAAATAGCGGCAGTTATTACTCCTAAAGTAATTCTTTGGGGAATTTTCTTTTAAAAATCAATTTTTAAAATTTATTCTCGTAAAGTTTGTACGCTTGCACAAATTTAAATATGTCATATATTATTTCAGCTAAAATATTAATTTTAACTGTTAGTTGTTACTTGAAATTTTACCAGAAAAGAATTTGTAAAAATATTATATTATTTTTCGAAAGTAAATTTTAGTAACAATAGTTTTCATATATATATATATATATTTTTTTTTTAACGTTTTACTGGAAGAAAAAACTTGTAATTGAATGGAAAAAAAATTAAAAACATCACATCCTGTAATATGTACTGGTAAATAACTGTATTTGTAATTAGTATAAAAAAATGTTATTTTAATAATAAAATAATTAAAAAAAATAATAATAATAATAGGTTAATCAACTCTACAATATAGTTCAGACAAATTAGCTTATGTTTGAAAATGTTCGCTCTAAATAGGCTGTATTAAACAATAGCTCATTGTTTATACGAATTTTATTTTAAATAATGAGTTTGACCTATGTGTCCTGAAAAGTTATTTCTGTCTGATTAGAGTATTGGACATAAATGGATAATAATAATTAATAACTGTTTAGAGAAAAACAACAGTGGTTATTAGAAGCTTGCGTACGTATGCCTTATCTCAAATTGTAGTGTGCATACCTGGTCATGAATTAGTGTATTTTTGGGTAATGCAGAGGGGTGGATGTATTATTCTACAAATACTATAAATAATGTTATTATTTTAAACACTTCAATTAATTGTATGCTTAATATATGCTACAGAATACTGAAGCAAATTCAGCAGCAGGATGCTATAATATTACGTATTTCTTTTTCTGAAAAAAAAAAAACACGAAAAAGACAGTAGGAAATTATATTTTTATGAATATTAAGCCACCGTATAATAAAATTACAATACTCTACTTAATTTATTCGCAGAATGAGTTTTATAATTCTAAGAATAGAACTGTTGTAAATCGGCCGGTATCAAGATAACTTAAGATTTGTTTTCATAATAATACAAAATAACAAAAACGAATATCTAGTGATTAATCCTTTTTTAACTCAAATCTTTGTAATTATTTCTTCATCGGATATTATCCACTGATAAGCAATCGAACCAATATAAAGTTAAATAGCTATAATGAAAGAAAAATTAAAGCAAATGAAAATGGTAGTAAATAAATCAATCAGTAGTATTGTTTAACTCAAAAGTATTTATTTGTTTATTAAAATAATAATAATACGCTGACCCCTCTCCCATTAACTACGATGGATGATAATGAAAATTTTAACTAGTGAAAAATGGCATGCCTGACCGGGATTCGAACCCGGAACCTCCTAAAAGGTAAAGACGCTACCACTCCGCCACGAAGATCGGCAATAATTAGATATTAATGACATACTAAACAGATTTAGAAAAAAAAAATTATTATACAAATGAAAACCCTCATTTTATTTCAATATTTACAATCAAATAATAAATAATAATTATGTTAAACTATTTTTCCTGTAAAAGATAAATTGTGTTGCTTATTGATTTTATTAACACTTTAATTATCACTATGGATTATCACTATAATCCATAATTATAAAAACTTTGTAAAATTCGAATAAATTTTTTATTTACGTTATGTTCTTAAAGGAAAAAATTATGTTCATGACCATAATATAATAATATTATTTTTTTACCAACAGATGGGATGGTTTTTCCATCCCTTCTACTAGAAACCCACCGTCAAAATTAAGACCATATCACAAATATCTATTTGAAACATTAAATATCAACTCTCTGAAAAATAAATTTTATATAATTGTAATCAAAATTTTGGACCAACAAAAGATCATCGAAACACAAAATTAAACACCGAACAACATCGTCCGTCAATTGAAAGTTTCGGCAAACTTAAAGAACTAATCAAAATGTTAGAGCAACTAAACATCTTGATATCATACTTCAAGAAACAAGATTCACAGATAAAAACAGAAGAGCCTCAAAAAATTATAGATTTTCAAACTGGAACAAGAATAACCAAAATTAATACCACATTTTGTAACAGCCTTATAATAGAAAGACAAAAAAAATATATTAGACTGTCAAAAATTTCTATTCCCCCTCTGAACGTTGAACCCTTTCAACAATAAGATGAAGAAATAAAAATTACTTCTTAATCAGCCTGCTCATGTTCCAATTAATGAAGGTAAATCAAACAAAAATAATAAAGATTAATGAAGGTATTAATGAAGGTAAAAGAAACTCAAAAACAAAGTACAATAATTTGAGTTTAACAACTGTTAAAAAACGAAATCTTAAAGAACCAAAAGACCACATCAAAATTTTAATAACAGATTTTAACGTAGGAATTAGAAAAGATAACGTATACCAGGAATCCGTCTTAAACTTCCCACCTCATGACAGAACAAACAACAATAAATAAGACTAATCGAATTATATAAATCATTCAACCTGAAATTAATATTCACTTCACTTAAAAATCTTAACAAAAACAGAAAACGTGAAGATCCCCCGACTCGAATTTAGGAAAATTCTAAATTGATCGTGTTGTGTCATTTCCTTTAAAAATTAAAAAGATATCCAAAAATTCAAAGTCAAAAAGGTTACAAACATTGAAACCGATCACTACCAAACAAAGATGAAACTCATCCCAGAAAAAAAAGTTAACAAATGAACTAAAATTTGATTAAAAGAACTGATTCCAGCCTCAAGGAAAATCTAATAAAAGTAAAGCGAAAAGTTAGGAGGAACTGAAAATTAATGTAACAGGAATAGCCAAAGATATCTGTTCTCAAAAAAGAGACAGAAAACATAGATTATGGAATGACACGTGCAAAGAAGCAATAAATGAAAGATTAAAAGCATGGAAAAAATTGTAGTCCTCAAAGACAAACGAAAATTATCTAACATCTTAATGAAATATTGTTTATTTTAAAAACGTGAGAAGTCAAATATGAATACGGTTGATTTTTCAATTGATATTGCAAATTTCCTGTATACATACTCTGGTAAAATGAAAGAATGCGCCTGAACATAGGCCGCAATAATGTTTCAATAAATTTTGGTAAAGAAATGCAAAACAAAACTTTGATCCTTTCTACATTACTTTATAAAAAACTTATTTCAAAAACAATAAACCCGACAACTACATTCTCAAGGAAAAACTATTTTTGTTTATTCCGTGTTCAGTAATGTGAAAAATCATTTCTATATTGCAACATGATATGGAGTTCTCAGTTTATTTTAAACCCCCTCCATTAAAAAAAAAATATCGGATGAAATGGCCAATAAATTGAAACTTGAATGAAGGTCAAGGTCATTTTACAAAAAAAAAAAATTTTAAGTTCTGGGAACGAAAATAGGTATATAAAAATAGGCCGCAAAAATCGTATTACTCGTGTTTTCCTCTAGAATGTAATTGTTGCATTTATTTTTATTTCAATTCGTTCTTTATAAACTAATGTAAAAAGAAACAAGCTTTGGCTTTGTATAAATTGAATTTTTTCGATGGTTTATTGAGAAATAGTCAAGTGTTGTCAAGTTCAGATTGATTCTTTCATTTGGCAGACTATAGCTGGATCTAATATTAATTAAATCATTAATTCTAAACCTCTTATATGTAAATTAGAATATTATTTAACAAAAGAATATACTGTCGCTTTGTTACTATAATATGTTTAGAATAGATATTCAAAATCTTGTTAGGATAAAATATATTTTAAGCTACTGGTACTTAGAGAACTGTTATTTGTTTACCACAAATGCAACCGACACTTATTGTCGCTTTCAAGCAAAATATTTTATGTTGTATGTAATTAGAAATTAATTATTAATTAATCTATTTCGAAGTGTAAATTAAATTGTCAGAAGTTAATTACAGTGCGGTGGAAATTTTGATTATAATATTGTACTAATTATAAGATACACGCACGCATATGCACACACACACACACACACACACACACACACACACACACACACACACACACACACACACACACACACACACATATATATATATCATCTTCTGTAACATTCTACCAGATAGTGAAATGAAATAGGTATTGTGGTAACGCCTTCTTCATTTATCTTCCACAAACATATGTGTTCCGTATGTCCGTATCACCCCTTCATATCCTCCATAATTCTGTTCGTTTACATTCTGTCTCCCCATTTTCTATCATCTTGCCAGTATAGACATTAACATTTTTCAGCTTAGATAATGTAAAATAGTCTAACGATATGACTATTTATTCATAATATCATAATTTAAGTATTTAAATGTTTTTATATTCCGATATTTCTAATTAAAATATATATATATATATATATATATATAAGTATACTTTTAATAATAATGATATAAAAGCAATTACATAAAGCTCTGTTAACAGTGATTAACACAATTACTTGACATGCAAAAATGTTTTTCATATTCTTTTTACCAGATCGTTCACAAATAACGGGCAATTATTCTTTTTATCGTTTTTTTCATCATTTATGGCATATTTTCATCGACTATCTGGTCATTATTTAATGTAAAAATGTCTGCTCAATTCGATTATTTAGTGTGAATATTGCGACAATTCGAAAAGTTTTTTGCTCCCATTTCAAAGACTTTTCATAAAAATGTTTAATTTTTTAAAAATCTTTTGTAAAATGTTTTATTGTTTTGAAGATATTTTTTTAAACAGACTTTTTAAGGAAACAAAAAAGTTGATTATAACTAATTAATACACGTCTTCCAATATTTTCTTCTCTCTGAAATTAAAAAAGGATTGAATTTTTTATCTTATTTTATATTGTTGTTGTGTGTAGTAATCTTTTTGATATTTACTTTAACACCGGGTGGCGGAGAGAACATGACGTATTTTAAATTAATGCCGTTCGGTATCATCAAGCTTTCAATCTTAACATTAAAGAAATAGGGTAAGGGATTTGACATAATCTTAAAAAAAAACTCTTTTATTATCATGAATAAGATTTAAAATTTTTTTAACTATTTTCATAATATTTAGTTAGCATAAATTTTTGTTTAGTGTATTAAATGTTATAATCCTATTTTTGGTTCAGTTTGTATTTAAAAATCTAATTTCAATAGCGTTTAAAAAGCTACTTAACCCATTTTTATTTTTTTTTAAATTCTGTTAAATAGGTCATACCGCTGGTGTTACCTTACTCAAAGTATTCAATTATCAATAAGCACGGAATGTCTGCCCTCTTAATAATAATTATTAAGGAAGCTTTATCGGTAGTTAATAATTTTATTAAAAGTAATTTATTATTATTTTAAAGTTCTTCAGCGAAACGGAAAAGTTTTTCCTTCATTCCTTTTGAAAAATAGTATAAGTTATTCCCAAATAAACTGAGAATATTTAAAACAGTTTTCACTATAATTTTTTATGTGTGCGGTTTGTGTGTTATAATTTAATGATCTTAAAAACGAACGATTATTCCATAAATGTTTTGGTATATGTATTATATACATAGCATAAAAAAAAATATATATAAAAGTAAAATTCATTCGCAATAGGCGACCGCGAAAACAATGAAAACAAAAGAGAAGGGGCGTAAGACATGATTTACTATACTACGTATCAAATCTGACCGCTGATAAAAACTGGGCTTAATTTCAACTCTGTTGTAGGAACACCGAACATCATCCGACATTGCCAAGTTCTTTGAACGTTATACGGAGCAATCGCAATTTTCCTAACAGCCTTATTTACATTTCTTACGCCGTTATAAACAATTAGAGATCAACTTTTATTTCATTAGTTATAACAATATGCTAAATTAATAACCTAGTTATTATTTAAAAATACCTGCTGTAACATTTTAATTAGAGTTATAAACTAATCCGTGGATTTTTTAACGCTCCAAAAATTACATGTTACACGTCGTTACTAATTATATTAAAACCAAATAAAACTTAGGTTTTAACCAAATTAACTTAGGTTTTACATAGATAACAACAGATAAAATCAACTGCAAATTAAATTTCTTATAAATATATAAATAAACAATGAAAATTGGGAAATTATTATTCCGGTTAATTAACATTTCTCTAACTATAAATTTGAGATGGCATTTTTTCATAGCTTTTCTCCTCGTTAGATTTAATGATTAATTATTGTGGTATAAATTATATGTGAAACTAAATATAATAAAATTACTTATAAAGCAGTGAAGTACATTTTTTTTTTACATTTTTTTGTTTGTAATTTTATCCACGGTAACAGCTGACTTTCTAAAATCAATAACAATACCTTAATTGTTACAGCCCGTGTTGTTTTATTTTTGCTTCATTTACTCTTTGAGAATAAATCTTTAGTTATAATTTAAAGTATTATACAGCTTTTACAGTTTTTTTAATCCTCAAATTATTATTTTTATTTTTAACTGAAAAAAAAAAAAATTTTCAATCTTTATTAATTTAATTTATTACAGTTATTCAAGTGATAGATATTCAAGTAATAAACCCCTATTACTTTATTGTAAAATAAGATTTCTTCGTTTTTCTGGTATTATGTAACAATTGGATTTTGCAAAAAGTTTTTACAGTACAGGATGAAGAGTAGTAAAAATTATTAATTTACGATTACTAACATTAAAGAATAAATTTAAGTCGCAAATTTATTTTAACGAATGTATGTATTTGTATTATTTTAACTAAATAATTTTTTTTTATAATTCAAATAAAAATGTAAAATTTAATAGTAAAAGAATTATCAATAGATTAACAATTTTAAATTGTTC
>JAAAKQ030171930.1:0-12470 GCA_010016005.3 Zanna intricata
CTGACCGGGATTCGAACCCGGGACCTCCGGATGAAAGACCGAGACGCTACCACTCGGCCACGGAGGCCGGCCGAGTTCTAAGTTCTTATACATTATTGTTAAGTAACGTCAAATTTCAATATTTCAACAAAAGAGTGCTAAAATTTAAAAATGTTCCTTCTATCCTGGTGTTAAATGATCAAATTTTTCCTTTTTTTTTTTTTATTAAAAAATCTCTTTTAGAAAATACAATAATTATTTTCTTTCTGAATATTGAAACAATAAAACGTTCAGAAAATATTAAAATATTTGTAAAATAATTAAAATATTATAAAACTTCAGTTGTTTAGCAGTGAGGGAATTTTTCTTATTAAAATAAAAGCTGACAACAAAGTAGTAATACTTTCCTGGCATTGGTAAAAGTAATGATAAATGAGAAAAGTTTCCTAAGATTTATTTTTTGGGGTGGCGGTAATTTAAGATGAAGTTTTATAATAGAAATTATCATTATATGTTTAAATAAATTTAAAAAAAGTTTAAAAAAAATAGTTATTTTTTAATTTTGTATTTTTCTATCTCACCCTCAAAATCACCTTCCAAAAAGTTTTTGATTTTTTACAATTACTACGTTAACTAGGTTATATGGGAAAAACCTAAAAAAATCCATTAAAAAATGTACTACCTATAAAAAGTTACCCAAGATTTTTTTTTTTTTTGTGGGGAGGTTAGGTGGGGGGAGGGCTGAATTATGAAGTAATTTTATTGTAATATTATTAAAATTGTATTATTTAAACTTTTAATGTTATTAAATAAGTTTTTTTTAAATTTAAATCGATATTTTTAAACTTTGATCGGCTCTCCCATCTCCAGTATCGTCCCGAAAGTATTATTTTGGGGATTACTTGCACCACTACTACTATGCCTTTTTTTTCTGTTTAAGCTCCGGAACCACCGTAATGATTATTTGTGAGGATGATATGTATGAATGTAACTGAAGTGTAGTCTAGAATATAGACCACACAGAGTCTCAGACTCCGTGTATTCAAATCTAGTTTTCAAATCCGTATAAAACGTAGCTACCTTTACTAGGATTTGAACCTTAAAACTTTTGACTTCGAAAACAGCTGATTTGCGAGGACGAGTTTAATCACTAGACCAACCCAGTAGGTTACTACTACTGAGCCTAGGAAAACATTAAAAAATTGGGTTAAAAAAGATGCAATAAATAAAAAGATAGCTTAAATAGGGTTATGTTTGCAAAATTTGAGAAAATTCACTGAAAAACTATCTACGTCACCCACTGGAAGTAATGACTATAAAATTTTACGAACAAATTACCCCATATACACGAGTCACTGTATAAAATATCATCAAAATCGGTTAACCCAGTCTAAAATTATTGAGCTTAAAACATTACATACACAAGTACGTACGAACCCCAAAGTTTTTTTTTGTTTTTCTTGAGTCCCTGCTTCATGAAATATCAAGAAATGCACAGAACATGCACCCCATTTTTTGACTGATTACCGTACATTCGTTTTTGCAGAACAGCTCTAGAGCCATGATGCCAGAAAAGTAAAAATCCGATGGCATGAATTCTAATGAATTATTTTTTAATAAGTTAATTAAGAAAAAAATCCCTTTCGGCACGCCGGAAGGCGAGGTAGACTTAACCGGTGCTAAGTAGGAGGTAAAAAGATTTCCATCTTAAAGTGAAGAAAAACTTCAAATTTACTGAATGTGACAACGGTTACATGTGAAAAGAGTTTCACATGTTTAGCATACGACAAACCCCAACTTACAATTCCAGCAAAATTTTGGTCATCCCTTGCCGTATGGATCGGTCATATCAAAAATCGTTTGAGACAAAAGTTTTAGGTAATGTTTCGAAACTAACGACCTCTTTAAACCGATTTGATACTGTGCCTATTAAGGGAGGTACGATTTTTTTTGTCTCCGAAACCCCAATTTTTCCACCCTCTGGGCTAACGATTGGCGATATCAAAAGTTGGTACTTTATTTAAAAAAGTTATAGGCCCTTATTCAAACAATAGTAGGAACCTTAAACGAATTCGATATTTTACTTAATAACAAACTTATATCAATATTTTGTTATTTCGAAAAAGCCTCCCATTTCCACCCCCACGGTCCGGTTTTCCCATTAGCAAATTCGACCGAGATTTTTGGGTCGTTATATTTTATCTATCAATTTTAAAATGATTGGTGTAAAAGTACTGCAGTTATCGTGTCCTCAAGAAAGTGAAATATATATATATATATATATATATATATATATATATATATAAATGTATGTATAAACCCTTTTGAACTGACGGTTTTCTGGGATCTGGTGGATGTGAAACGCGAAGATACGTCGAAATTTTCTGGAAGTCGAATCATGGTACCCATTACAGTATGTAGATTTTTTATGAAATCTACGTAACAGGCACATGTCATATTTTCATTTATTGCAGTTTATCGTCACCTCAATATCTTCCTGTCGTCTCTGTTTTTTTCAAAACTTTAATAACAGTAGATGCTCATAATATGTGAATCTTCCGTTCCAAATTTAATGAATTTAAATTAAATTTTTCTTGAGATTTAAACAAAAATTATTACCAAATTTGTAGTAAGTAATAATAATGATAATATCAGTGATGTACATTAAGCTGAACTCGGTCACTTGGGTCGAACAACTAATTAAATTAACCTGTAATACTTTTTTCCTAGATTTTTTCCTGCGTCAATTCGTTTATTTATTGTAACTATTATTATTTATTTTAGAAGCTTTCATATAGATCTTTTTTTCCTTTTTCTTTGAGTTTTAGTAGTTTAATACTTTGACTTTTTTGGAAACATGTTTTATTGTTAATACAGTGATCGGATAAATAATTTGACCAGTAAATGTTTCGTTTCAGATATCCATTATTATCTCGCTTGCATTCCTTCGATAATGATTCTTTTTTTGTTAATAAATTTTCTTGTTTTGTTAACTTTTAAAAAGCTCTTTTTTACACTAATCTTTACGCTTATAAAGTCGACTATTTCTCTTATTTCTATTGGTTTTTTTAATGATTTCATTCTCAATTTTCTTTATGTATGCGCTGTTGTAACAGTATTCCTCCACGATATTTTTTATTATTTATTTTTATTTTTTTATGAATTTGTCAGGAAAACATTTTTGAAAGCATATGTTTGGAGCTTAGCTTCATATGGAAGTGGAACTTGGACGATCGGAGTACCTGAGAAAAAAGATTAGAAACTTTTGAAATGCGGTATTACAGGAGAATGTTAAAAATCAGGGGGTGGATCAAGTGACAAATGAAGAGGTGTTGCGGCAAATCGATGAAAAAAGAAACATTTAGAAAATATACTTAAAAGAAGAGACAGACTTATAGGCCACATCTTAAGGCATCCTGAAATAGTCGCTTTGATATTGGAGGGATAGGTAGATAGGAAAAATTGTGCAGGCAGGCAATGTTTGGAATATGTAAAACAAATTGTTAGGGATGTAGGATGTAGGGGGTATACCTAAATGAAACGACTGGCTTTAGATAAGGAATCTTGGAGAGCTGCATCAAACCAGTCAAATGACTGAAGACAAACAAATATTGATTTTACTTAAGAAGAAAAAGGATAAAAACAAAAAAATGACGTGCACATTTAAGTAAAATGAAACATAAATTATTTGGTATTTGAACAAAAAAAATGTAAAGAATAGTGCAATAAAAAAAAATTATTTGTATACAACATATTTATTAGCATATATAATAAAATAAATTGTCGATTGCATTACAGTTCGACAACGTATGCCGATATATAGAGCCGGAGAATTAAGCAATCTTCGGTTTCCATATGTACAGCGAGGTCCATCGATTTTAGCCACAGGTGTAGTGGTTAACGTGACATCGCAAATCAGCTGATTTGTAAGTCGAGAGTTCCAAGGCTCAAATCCTAGTAAAGGTTTACTTTTATACGGATTTGAATACTAGATCGTGGTTACCGGTATTCTTTGGTGGATGGATTTCAATTAACCGCACTTCTCGGGAGTGGTCGATCTGAGATTGTACAAGACTTCATTCATATTTACTTCATTCTCATTCATAAATATCATTCTCATTCATCCTCTGAAGTAATACCTTACGGTAGTTCCGGAGGCTAAACAGAAAAAGAGAGAGAGAGAGGTCCATCGATTTCGACATAGTAATTCCTCCTCTTCCTGATCTATATTTCTGAGTTTTTGTTTTTCATTTATTTCCGAATTTTATTTCACTTTATGGAATACGAAGTGTGTTTTTATTGTATTTATATTTTTATTATTATGGTGTCGGAATTGATAACAGTGTATTTTAATGAGGAAGATGAAGGAGGGTTTGAAACGACAGGTAAACGGATGCCAGAATGTCTCGAGAATCGAATCCGAGACCGGCTGACCTAGAAATCGGCGCGCTAACCGTTATACCAACCATAAAATCGATGAATTATCTATTTGTCTGATAAATTATTTTAATATCCGCATTATTTCTGGGCTTTAAATTTTTTTTTAAATTTAGAATAACATTCTCAAAGATTTCGCATTTTACAAAGATTCCTAATTATAGTAATCGTTTAGCAGTAGGGAAAGGAAAAATGCAAGGTTATAATTTTGTAATTAAATGACATATCAGGTTTGACGTTTAAATAAAAAAAATTTTTTTTTCTAAGTATTTTTCTACAGTCTGTGGCTCGTGATTAACAATTAACTCGCTTAATAAATAAATATACTGAATAATTGAATGTAAATAATAGATAAATGTACCGAGTATGTTATAAGCTAGGCCAGTAGGCGTGTACAGATGTATTATTTAATAAAAGTGTTTATTACAATTTTAGTATTTTATAATTCTCTACACGTTTCTAACCGTAATATCGCTTTTATACAGCTTTTATTGATTTGATTTATTCATTATATTGATACATAATTTGGCGTAAAATAGTGATAATTTAACGGAAAATTCGCTTCTTTATTAGTTCGAAAAGTTAGTTTAAACGTTATATAGTTTTTATATTTATGTACTTACCTGCGGTGAACCGATCGCACCGGCACTTAATATAACTTCCTTTCTAGCAAACGCGATAGTTCTTATATCCGACTTAGAGAATACTACACCAGCAGCCTTTGGTTTGCTTCCTCTTGTATCAAACAGTATCTTTTCAACGGTGCTGTGCAAACTGACATGCAAATTTTTTCTATTTCTGATCGGTCTTAAAAATGCTTTTGCTGTACTGCATCTAGAATAAAAGATAATAAATTTATTTAAGCTCGCATAGTTTATAATCTACATATTTATAACACCCATGTATACATTTTATGTTTTGTGCGCGCGGGCATGCTTACGCATGTGTGCGTGGGCGCGCGCGTCTTCCTAAAAAGAATATTTCTTTTTATGTTTCTGGGATACTATGATAAATGCTCCTGATCGCTCTTTTTAGGAATGGCTCGTCTAATAACAGATAGCAGTAGTAATAAATGTATCTTTTCTCGAATTCCCTTCGCATGTGCTTAAGATGCTGGTTGAAGTCGATTCGCTCTCATCTTGTTAAAAGGTAGAGCAATCAGTAAGGCGAGTCGTAAATCGAATGCAATCTTTCATAACTAAACGCTGTAATGCTATTAATTTGTTTTTTTTTTTTTAGTATTTTCCATCTTTTTGTGTGCATCCGTATGCAATAATTCATCACACATAAGCATTATGTTTGTAGAATAATAATTGGAAATACAATAATAATATAATAGGTGTAATGATAACTGAGAGATAATCTGATCATCGAACTGTTTAATACAATATGTTTTTAGATACGAAAAAAATGTAAGTTTTTTCCTTTAAAAGCTTAAAAATAAGATTTAGTGTGAGTATCCCATTCAACTGTGCGTTTTAAGCGATAAAGTTCGACGGACGAAAATAATTTAATCAATATTTCTTGAAAGTTTTTATTTAAATTCCAATGAGAAACAGAGTTTTTCTCTCCTTTTTGTAAGAAAATTTTTATGATTAATTACTCCATGAAGATAAATTTTTGCGAAAAATTTCAAGAGATAAAAATTAAAGCAAAATTAAAAAAAAAAACTTTTTTTTTATTTTCAAACGGGCGTTCTTCTTCCAGCTTGTGGATAATTTTTATTTCCCAAATATATGTTAGTAAAAGATTTAAAGAGGTTCAAGTATTAAAGCCGATAAAATGCGAAATAATTTTCTTTTGAAACATATTTTTTAAATTTTGACTGAGTAATTCTTCAGTCTAAGTAATAGAAAAAGACTGGTGCTCGAAAGGATAATTCGTCTTGTATACATGTTAAATGTTAATTTCTTTATATTTCAATCCGTTAAAATTTTTTAAGGGCTCAGTTAGAAGATAAAGATTACTTATTCAGGTGTTTGTTACCTGTTATAATTCAGCAGGATACATTCATCAAAATTATGTATTATGTATAACAATGGTTATTTAATTCGTTTGGTTATGAAAATGGAAAATATCATCGATACTTTCATAAAAAAAAAAAAAAAAAAACAAAATAGAAGTGAAACCCATGTTTATATGAATGCAATTTTTTTCTCTTATCTAATCGTATCTACTATAACGATGATTTTAGTTTCATTTCATGTAAAACGTAAAACGGAGTCATGTGAAGTTTTTTTTTTATTCTTTTCTTTTTAAAACAGTAACTAAATAATTAAAAACTAGCCACGTTCCTTTTTTGTACGTTATGGTCGAAGAGTTATGTTTTTGTGCGGCATCACTCGACTGTTTCATTTCCTATCGCGATATAATCGGCGATACCGCTTATCTTTTCTTCTTTTTTAATCCTCTTCATCAAATCAGAACATTCCTTTTAGGCATAATAGATGTCTTTCACTTTATACTTTAATTTATTTATGCTATTGTTTAAAGGTGTATTTTTTTTTTTTTTTTTTTTTTTTTTTTTATATGACGGAAAGATTTTGAATGATACCGCTTATAATCGTTTGCAGAAAAAATGTTTAAATTAGATCCCGTCGTCCGATTAAAATTGGACGTAGTTGTATGCTCGGTGAAAAGTCATACCGAAAAATTATCATTTAGAGATAATGTTTAATTCCCGATTCTGTGTAACTCTTTTAATGGTTCCTTTGGAGGGAATGCGTTTCAAAACACCTGTTTTGTTCGTAATCTCTTTCCAACTATTTTAATACTTTAAATGTATTTAGGTTACTTGGAATCTCTCTCTTTTTTCTGTTTGGCCTCCGGAACCATCGTAAGGTATTACTTCAGAGGATGAATGAGGATTATATGTATGAAGTAAACGAAGTATAGTCTTGTATAATCTCAAATCGATATTCCTAAAGAAGTGTGGTTAATTGAAACCCAACCACCAAAGAACACGATCTAGTATTTAAATCCGAATAAAAAGTAACTGATTTTACTAGGATTTGAACCTTAGAACTCTCGACTTCGAAATCGGCTGATTTGCGATGATGAGTTAACCACTATACCAGCCCAGTGGGCTAGGTTACTTGAATATAAATATACCTCGTAAATGGTCGAACTTTTTTTTCTTCCTTGTTTAACCTCTGGAACCACCGTTAAGGTGGATCGAAGTAGCGTGTGTGAAACATGCCGTGCCTGACCGGGATTCGAACCCGGGACCTCCGGTTGAAAGGCCAAGACGCTACCACTCGGGCCATGGAGGCCGGCAACTTATTTTTTGTACAGTTATCCAGTCCTATTATTTTTTAATAAATTGACTGCTATTTTGTAAGGCTTCATCGAAACAAAATATTGTACTACAATATAAAAATTTTGTGAAATATTATTAAGGATTTAATTAAGCTTTCCTCATCATTTTTAGAATTAATTAAATCTTCCTGTATTTTTATATATTTTTTTTATAATAATGTCAATGTTTGACAGTTCATTTAATATAATCGGTAAAGCGTCAGATGTACGTTAAAATCGAATATTAATCCGGTGATCGATTTTGAACGACGGAACACATTTCGATAAAATATTTAAAAATTTATCGCTGAACTTTAGAGGATAATTAATTAGTTTGTAAAGAAAGAAAACAACCGTAAATTTTACTGCCTATTGAAAAACGGTGGCTGAATATTTACGGAGATTTAATTTCGTTTTCAATATAATTTTTCCCGTTAATTTTAATCTAAAATAATTTAACGTAATTTTGAAATTATACTGATCGATAATCAAAATTTATTATGTGTAACTGGATTGGACGCTAGGTGTATTACATTATATTCCACATTAATATTGCAATGTATTGTGTGTCGGGCATGCACTGTAATTGTTTGCACATAATAGTAATTTGCCGTAGTTATTATTTTGCAGTACGCACCTAGAAAATACACAGTAAAAGTTGCATTTTATTTAACGTGGTTTAAATACTCTAGTAAAAAGGATATGACACTCTGCCTTTTACTCCTCTTTCTTTTTTTGTTTAGCCTCCGGAACTACCGTTAAGTATTACTTCGGAGGATGATCTGTATGAATGCGAATGAAGTGTAGTCTTCTACTACTTCAGGTCGACCGCTCCTGAGAAGTGTGGTTAATTGAAATCCAACCACCAAAGAATACCGGTATCCACGATCTAGTATTCAAATCCATATACTGCATTTTGAATACTTGCATTTTGGAAAAGTAACTGCATTTACTAGAATTTGAACCTTCGAACTCTCGACTTAGAAATCAGCTGATTTGCGATGTCGCGTTAAGCAATAGACCAGCCCGGTGGGCTGCCTTTTACTCCGGTTTAAAAGAATACTCCGAAGTTACTCTTATTTTAGTTTCTTACGTTTGATTGTAATGAACTCGTGTTTCCGAGTACCAATAGCAGGATTTTTAGTTCTTGGGATGTCGGTTCTCTATGCGGGAATGGCTATGGAAAGGTAGATGTAAAAGCGTGTCGATATCGTAGAAACTTAGTTTAATACTTTTATTTTTTATTTATTTATTTTTTTTTAAACCTCCGAAACCACCTTAACGTATATCTTCAGAGGATGAGATGAATGAATTGTAGAATGTGTGAAAAATGCCTAAAAGCAAGCTTGTAATGGATGCATTAAAAGGACATTTAGCGGATTCACCAAAGATAGATTAAAGAAAGAAAATTGTAACTGATAATCCCGAGCGGAATGACCAGCCGACTTTAGCCGCTCTATATCTGTATTGATACCTTTAAAAAACCACGTAATAAAAGAAAACTAAAACCAATACATTCTGCAGACCATCCTCTTAACTGCTTCTGGGAAAATAAAAAAGGCAAGTTTTTCAACTTTAGAATGGGTTTCTATTGCTTGGAATAAAATCCCGAATTAAATAATATCTCGCTCTTTTTAAAAATGCTACCTCACAAATTCCATGGATTGAACAGAAGATGGCATAATATGGATAATATTGACGTTGACACCTCATCAGAGTCAGGGGTGGTAGTTTATGTGATAGTTGTTTATCTGGTAGTAATTAATATTTATTAAATTTAAATTAGCTGTACGGAAGTATTTTATGTATTTCGACTTTTTATTATTTAAATTTTTTTCTTGTAATTAGCGTATCAAATTATCTTTTTTTTTTAGTACAATCCTTTCAATTAATTAATATTATTAGTTTGAAAACGCATGGTGCGGTTTAGATTCAAACAAATACGGTATTTAAGACTAATTTTTTTCTATTAACTACAAAGTTCATATCCTACCGATCGAGTAATATTCGTGTAGGGGAGAATGAAGAACTCTGTGCATCATTACAACGAAATTTCTAACGGCCGTGGACATATCCAGTTGGTGCTGAAATAAATTACCCCACCGCAGTGGCGGTGGCGACTTCCACAATGTCTTTATACACTTTAGCTATTCATATGTGCAACTTTTTATTAACATCTACATATGTAATAATTTAAATGTTAGCCAATTATTTTGATATGGTAGAGCAATACATTTCTAGGTACATGATAGGTAACTGTACGCAGAAGTGCGCATGATTCCTCCCCACATGATGCAGTTCTAAGTACTTTCCTTTTACTGCTAAGAAACATTTCTTTTACTTTTGTATAGCAGATGCCGAGAACGTATGTTAAAAAGGCGGATATTATCTCTTATTCACTTGAAACCCTGCATAAAGCATTTCATAACATTCGTGAAAACCATAAAAAAATTAGAGAAATAGGGAGAAGTTATGGAATTCCGGAGTCGATTATGCGAAAGCAGCTGTTATTAAACAAACCTATTTAGAACCACTTGGTCATAGACCTCTTTTTTCAGCTGAAACTGAATAAGAGCTTAAAGATTATATTTTAAATATATGCAACTTATTTCTCGGGTTAACAGCTAAAGAGTTTAGACACCTAGTTTTTAAGTACTCAGAGGCAAAACAAATTAAAAATAGATCTAAAAGGAAGTAGATCTGGCTGGCAAGGACTGACTGTACTGTTTTTTTTTTTAAAGAGACACCCGGAAATTGAGCTGCGACAGCCAGAGGACACAAATATCAATAGGATAGCAGCCTTTAATAAAGAAGAGGTGGGCTTTATTTTATGAAAATATTGAAGAAATTTTAAAAGGCATCCTTTCTCTCCTCACCAAATATACAACCAGGACGAGACTGCCATCACTGCTGTTCAAAAGAAATGTCCAAAAGTTTACCGACCAAAACGGGCTAAGAAGTAGGATCCACTACGTCAGCCGAAAGAGGTTGGAATATTACGGCCTTTTTTGCTGCTAATGAAGCGGGAAACTTTATCCCACCTCTGATGGTCTATTTTCTCAAAAGAATGTCAACTCAGTTGCAAAGGAATAGTCCAGTTGGAGCAGTCTATACTTGCTCGTCAAATGGATGGAGCAATGAAGAAATGTTATAGCGATTAGCTCATTTTAAAACACATGCTCACCGTACTGAAAGTGAGCCTGTTCTACTTATTTTGGATAATCACAACAGCCGTGTTTCCCTTGACATTTATAACTTCTGCAGGGTAAACTTCATCCACGTGGTTTTTCCCTCCCCATACTTCCCATCGGCTACAGTCTTTAGATTTAACATTTTCTGGTCCCTTAAAAGACGCCTTGTACTGTGAATACGATTGCCATTTAACAACAGACTATCAAAAAATAACTGAATACCATGTAGCTGAGCTTTTGAAGCTTTTATGGAGACAGCAACAATGAAAAACGCTATTTCCGGGTTTAATGCAGCTAGAATCTTTCCTTTTAATTCAAACAAGTTCTCACAAAATGATTTTGTCCCAGCAAGCATACCAGACGGTCAAGAAATCTTGTGACTAGTTGTGAAACTCCACAGAATGGTAAAAATAAACCTGTATATGGTATCATAACTATATGCAATAAGTAATAATTACATGTAACTTGGTAGAAATAAAACATCAGTTTAAGAAAGTAGCATCTCCTCATTTTCCCAGAATTGTACTTCCCGCGCGCAGTTATCCCACCATAAGCGCGCGGTTACCTGAGGGTCAGGAAACCGTACTCAAATGTATATTTGTAGATTTCTGATTATGTAAAAATAACAGCTGCTATGATTGACATAATTTTTTAACCTAAGACCAAATAAGGAAAGTTTTGACAGGTTTACTTTACTCGTACTTTTTATATGAAAATTTCGATATTATTATGTATTTTTCTTAGGTGCATTCAGTTCCTCCACTTTCCCCTAATCATATATATCTGTTACATCAGATCGATATAAAATCTATTTTATTAGTAGGAAACTACAAAGTATAAAAATAGTCATGTTTCGATCTGGCTGGACCGGGTTAATGTACTCCGAAGAGGACATAAAATTTTAGTAGTATTTTTAGTGATTTAGAATTCATGTGATTTTTTGTTTTATTATCCGATTGAAGGATTTTATTCGTGCTATTTCCAACGAAATTACAAATTTGAAATAAATCATCTTAAAAAACATTTATACAGAAATATATAAATATATCACATTATGATAGCTAAAGTTCTGTATTAATTTTTCTTCAAAGAAGTTCTATGACTATTAAATTTTTGTTCTGTATGATTTTCGTAATAGTTCTGTAACACCAACTGAATTCAGTAAATAGTTCACTGAATATTTTCAGTTAATGAAATCATATTTACAGTTGGAGCATTCTTCATATACTTCAGATTTCAACGTATGATTAAATATTGTAGTTTATTAATATCAAAACATAATCTAGTTCGATGAAAGTCTATTTTGCATATTTTTCCTACGGAAAACCCAAAATATTGCAATACTTTTTTAATTAATATATTTCAGCTGATGGATGAACGTAGAAAGTATAAGAATGCTAGTGATGAAGAAGGTAAACGGAACTATCGACTGTTAAGAAATACCATAAACAGGAAGTGCAAATTAGCAAAAGAAAAGTGGATTAAAGAAAAGCGCTCAGAAGTAGAAAGAGAAATGATCATTGGTAAAATAGACGGAGCATACCGGAAAGTAAAAGAGAATTTTGT
>JAAAKQ030171952.1:0-12470 GCA_010016005.3 Zanna intricata
CCGTGAAGAACTGTGTTTTGTTGCATAATGCATCCTTTGCTATTGTTTTCTTTCCAGAATTCCTCGTTATATTCTGCTGCACCCTATATAGTTCGGAAGGAGGTCCAAATGGCATAGTTACAAATAGTTTGAGTACTTTTAGAGCAATCTATAGTTCTATGGCTATACGTGAGTTATTCACAACGGTATGGTCATATAAAATTGTTTTTTGTGTGCCCAAGTTGTTGGTAACGTATACGTTGAACTATTTCAGGAGACCTCCAGGGGATCTCGAAACTTAACTCCACATTTGGCAACGTACTTCAAATTGAACACCTGCTTGCTGTTTTTTCTTGGGTCCGAGTTGATAAAAAATATTCGCAATGGTTCCTTCATCACCCGACGGCGGGCGTTTATTATGCTTCGGATTTTATGACCATGACTCTCAATTTCTTCTTTAATGGCCTCGGTTGGAATCGAGTAATACAAAAATTTCAGCACCATTCGAAATGCCCTTTTATCTTTTCTTGTAAATGTGTGCCCATTAAGGTTGTGCTCCCAAACTGTGTCAAAATTTATTTTTTTGTTAATTTCAACATCCTTTGAAATTATTTGCAATTGTTTAATATCTTGTTCACAATAGTCAATTTTTCTTTTTTTTTTAAGCTACAACTGTTTCTAAAAACTTGTCTAGCTTCAATACGTCGATAAATAAATTTAATATCGTAGGGAAGAATCGGCAGGGGCTTAAAAACCTTCTGCAGAAAAATTTCATCATTAGTCCTTCATCGGTAGGTCTTCGATAAGCATAAGAAAAGGTAAATAATAAGTTAAATAAGATAAATAATAAGAAGGAGTAACATATATCTACGGTGGTCGTAGCACCGGTAAAGTTTTCATAGTAGATAAGCTATTTGCGAATCCGCGATATCGATATCATTCTCGATCTTGGCGATCACTTAAATTGTTGAAAATATTATCCCTAATTAGCTTACGATGTGATATCTTTCTAAAATTTCTGCTGGATGAGATAAGAGGTCCTTGTTTCCTAGTTTGTAAACCATTATCTGCTGTGTCGCTATTATTACCAGCAACAGTTGACTGTTGATCCATCATCACATGTCGTATTATATGTTATAGGCAATTTATAGTGCAGCTTAGTAATGCTTTAAATGAAAGTCTAAATAAACAAAAAAACAAAAAGTATCCCTTATACAAAATAAAATATTCTGGATTTCACTAATATAGGCAAAACGTTTTTATAAAAATTTTATGGTAGAAAATTTAATTTAAATCGATATTTTTTTTATAATGAGAACGTAACTTATTTATCAATAACATTCAAATTAAATGTATTTAAAAACAAAATTAAGGGCGATTAACGCTTACGAGTTATCATCGCCCAGATTAAATATAATGTGCTGAAATAAAATTTAAAAAAATTATGAATAAAAACTAAAATTACAGTATTAAAAAAACTTAAATGTGACAATATGTATAACATATGATTAAAAACTTTAAAAGTAATAGCAGTACACACTTAAAACGAATATGACATAAAGGAAAAAATTAAAAAGCTAAAAACTAAAACTAGATTAAAATTAAAATATTAAAAAAAAAGGGGAAAAAACAACTTAAACTTAACGATATCGTTATGTTTCGATTCATCTCTGTATACTGCTGCATCTGGGTTTGTCTTGGAGAGAATATAGTGAAACATTTGTTGAAACAAAATAGATAGTATTGAATCTTTTATTGTATTGTATTAAGTCAAACATAAAATTTATGAGGTTGGTTCTCCACGAAGGATATGAACATGAATAAATTGGAGAAATAGAAGGTGTGTCAATATTTAAAAGGTGCATTAAACGTCGGATACAAATACCTACAGGTGCAGTACAACGTGGATAGTCCTCATATCTTCTTAAATTGGGATCCCCAAGGACTGAGTAAAAAGCCGGGTGATGTGGTTGTCCTTTAAGTCGGGCAATATAAGAAGCTAAAAGTAGTTCCCGTCTATCCCAGAAAAATGACTTACTGCAGTAAACAAGTAAACTTATGATAAGGCTTGATCTAAAGGCACCTTTGGCAAGCTGAAGGAAAGCATGATGTACAGCATCCAACATTTTAAGCACGGAATGATGCGTTGAAGAGTAGGCGACACAACCGTAATCTAAAGGGAACGAACTAAGGAAAAATAAAAGCGTATCATACTTGACCGATCGGCTCCCCAATTCGTGTTGCTGAGGACTCGAAGCATATCTAAAAGTGATCAAATAAATGATCATACCTAAAAGAAGGTGTTGGTTCTTCCACTCTGCCGTTTCATTATACCGCTTTACTTCTACATCTTGGGGACGAAGCTCATCAGCTATTTAAGTGATATCCATATCTAAAAGGACTCGGCAAAAGATTACTCCCCGGCTCGTATTTAGACTTTTGTTCCTCATTAAATGTTTCAATCAGCATCGATCCGTCTCACGATTTTCTAATATTCTTCGAGGAACTACTTGAAGTTGTTATGACTTTATTTATCAAGAAAGGCGAAACCTTTTGAAGGGAGCCACCTTCCTGATTACTGCATTATTTTTATAGGACAACTAATCCGATGTTTTTATATTTATGATTTAATTCATCAGATTTAATGCACTACCTGCTGCATGACTAATATCCTCGTCAGACAATGCTGAACGAGGCCTCTTCAAAAGACTAATTTTGGTGGTTTTTTTTTTATAGACCACCAACCATCATAGTGTTATTGTGTGGACTTGAAATTTTGGTCCCACGAGTACCGGCAATATAACGGACCACTCCAGTAGAGCGCACACGAACTGGAGCTAGAGCTAAACACAACTGGGTTCGTCCAGGTTCTCAAAGGACATCGTCCGAGACTCATTAAGTAGAGCCATTCACCTATTGGCACGATAGTTTCCACCTTTGGTTACGATTGCGTTTCGCAAGGTGTCCCAACATCACCGAGTGTATGTGTAAGAAGAAATAGTGTAGTTTGTGTAGTGTTCTTTTCTTTTTCTTTTTTTTTCTGTTTAACCTCCGGAACCACCGTTAAGGTATATCTTCAGAGGATGGGATGAATGAATTGTAACGTGTGTGAAAAATGCCATGCCTGACCGGGATTCGAACCCGGGACCTCCGGATGAGTGTAGTGTTCTTGTTGTAGTGTATGTGTATAGTGTAAATTGTTCTGCAGCTCAGTGTGTACTGGGAAAAAAGCTGCCGAGGCTAGACTCGTGGGGATGCCAACTCCCAAAGTCTCCGCATCGCGATCAAAAAGTTAATCGGTTTACATATTTTATTATTAATTATATTATCTCCTCAAATTTCCAAAGGTTTGAAAAAGGAAGTAGCATTCATATATAATGTTAAGCATGAATAAAAACAGCAACTCCTCTTACTTACTAAAAAAAAAAAGATCATGAATCATGAATTCACTAAATAAATATAAAAATAAATGTAGACTTTTTCTTTTATATACTTGTACATACTCGCGGGTGCATTCATCCAGGCATACAAAAAAACAAATATGAATAAATAATTTCATTTAAAGTAAATATGGCACTTGTTTTGCCTATTGAATTGAAAATTATGTCGATAATAAAATGACTAAATTGATCTCTAGTCAGATTTTGGCATTTTACAATTTAAACATTCTATTGTTATACATTTCTACTTAGTAACATTGTTATTATATAATGAGTTAATCTTCAAAAAAAAATCTTTAACTATAGTTTATATTAAAAGTAAATAATATGACGGCAGTAATATTTATTGTTCGTTCAATAAATATAAAAGTTGTTTTTCCTTTTTTATGAAACTGTCTACAGTTGATTTTTTTTGTTTCGTTTCAGTAGTAGTTAATGTTAAATAACAATGAATATCGAAAAGTTAAGTTACTCTGTATATAACAATAGTACGAGGATGAGAGTGTGATTGTGGTATGTTAAACATCCTGTGGGAGTGTTTTTTCATTGTTGATTTAATTAAAATTTCTAAATTAGATACTATTGAAATTTTGTAACATGTAAGCGTATACATTTTTTATGATATAATTAGAATAATTTTTCGATAGCACGTTTTTAATTATAATAAAAACATATACATTTTTCATGTATTAATAGTTTTTTAAAGAGAAAATATGCCTACCATCAGTTTAACTATTAACTGGAAAACTTCGTTCTTGAAATTACAAATTAATTACATTGCACATTGTAAATTACAATGATTTAGATACTTTTAAAATTTTATTAAAGTGAAATAATTAGAAAAAATTATTTGATCAAATTATACAGTTTAGCCAACTTAATAGAAAAATATTCCTGTTAATTTATAAAAACTGTCATCGTGCTGATAATTAATCTGTAATTATGTATCCAATAATTTTTTTATATTTATAAAGAATCTTTTTAAATAGTTTTTCAATTCATTATTATTTTTAATGATTATTAAAATTTACATATTTTTTGAAACTTTAAAAAAGTAATTTTTAAATGAAGATGATATCTCCAAAAAGGTTTATGGGATCTTGTAGGGAAGAAACTTTGTAAATCTGCTATTTTGCATTTATTATAAAGGTTGATTCAGGAAAAATGAAAAAAACTTTTAGGACATGTTTTACTGGAGAAAAATAAAGTTCATATACATATAGGGGTTCGGAAAAACTTCATTAGCGAGTGTCGGCTGGCGAAAGGTTTCGCCATGATTTCTGCACCTTTGGTAAAATTAAACCAGCTTGTAAATCTTTGGATTGAAACTAAGGGGTAAATTTAGTGGTTTTATACGAAATCTGACCTAAAGAATTGAAAGAAAAAAATAGGTCCCGTAACTACATTTTTTGTCATTTTTGATAAATCTGGGGTAAAGACAAAAAACTGAAGTCGAAAAAGACACTATTTTATGTTTGGCGTAAAATAACTTTATTAAATGGTTAATAAATAAAAATTTTAAACAAAACTTGTAGATGATTTTTTTTTAGTAAAATGGTATGAATAAAGTTTACAGAGACTAAAATAACATAATTTGTCGATATTGGATAAAAAATTTTGAACCGAGAAACTTGCTTGAGTATTATTTCTTCTGATAATCCATCTTGACTGTGTAAATGTATCAGAATCAATTATTTTGACTAATGAAGCAATTCTGTTAATTTGATTTTAACTATTTTTTGCCGAATTTTTGAAAAATAAATATTACTTTCGGTCACACGGTGAGATACTAGAGGTAAAATTGAACTTTATTTTACGTTTTGAAGTATGAGGAGTAGGGAAATACCATTCACTTAGAAAGTAATTTGTGTAATATATAAGTCTACATATAAAATTTTTGACTCAAATATCTCCAAAATTACTTGATCAATTGCATTGAAATTTAGATATACTTAGTAAAATATCTAAAGTTTTGCATGTGAGAATATGATAAACATTGTCAAGTTCTTGAGTTGCGCTCAACTTTTCAGCTGCTCAACTGTTTAACAGTGTTGACATATTGGCCGTACTCGACTCCATTTTAACTGATACTGAAAGCAAATTGGTAAACGGATTTCAACACTTTATTGCAGTTTGGAGAGGGGGATTTCAGCTATCATGTGCGCTGCCCCGCCGAACTCGATAGTACCATTTGTCTCTGTGTAGCACGCTAGTGTGCAAAATTTATCAGCCGAACCTCGTAGCAGTAGATACCTATGTCACCTATAGTTTTTACTTTGTTTTGATACTATTTAACTATTGTATTTGTTGTTAGGCAACCAACAGTTGCAGTATTTTGGTAGCTAAAAATTCTAAGTAATTCTGATTTTAATGAATATATGTTACCGACCTTTTGAATAGAAACACGGTATTACTTTCAGTCGCTTGGTGGAAGCATAAGATGAAAGTGGATTTTCTTCACGTTTTGAGGAATCAGAAATACGAAAATACCATTTACTTAAAATGTAATTTGTGTAATATATAAATGCCTATGGATAAAAATTGTGGCTCAAGAATCTATCTCCTTAAGTACTAGATGATTTCTTTGAAATTTAGATATGCTGAGTAGTATATTTTACGAGTAGTAGCAAATTTTACGAAGATTGATTGAATGGTTCTTGAATTACACTCAATTTAAGGTCGAAAAAATTGAGTTTTTGTTGACTGTCTAGTAGTGTATTTTTCATACACGCTTATGCAGTGAGACTCAGTGACGAGCAAGTTTAAACTTGAAGTTTGTGTGTAGGCTATAGTGGTAGTCTAGTGTAGCAAGTTGTACTCTAAAATCAGTGCGTTTCTGACTGAAATAGTGAGGGCCTCGCGGTCTTCCTGCTCAGAATTATGCAAAGGTTTTTTCTCATATATGCACATAAAAAACAAGATTAAAAAGAAAACTATAAAAATCTTAAAAGGGATAATGAATAGAAATACAACAGAAAAATAAATATTTCGTTTTTAGTTTTCAATTTAAAATTTTTTAATTTTTAAAAGTAACATTTATCTCTTTTTTTTTTAAATTGTAGTTGATTTATTTACGTTCATGACAAAATGGCATATCTTTTTTAATTATTTTTTTATAAATATGTATGATTGTATAATAGACATGCGCATGCGTCTATCACCATTCACTGTATTAAATAAATACAGTGTGCAAGAGCTAAAGCTACAAAACATAGACAATACATGTAATAAAGAAATTTAAAGAAATACTGACAGTCTGAAGTATCTGTTATTGAGCTTAATAAGTTTTCAAATAGCAAACAATTATAAAGATAAACTTAAATAAAGAAGTTTACAAACATAATACATAATACAACATCATCAATCACTTTAGTTTGTCCAATAATAATTCACAAGTTTTTTCATATTGTACAATTTTTAAACATATCATCTACAGTACGTTTACTAAATAGATATTTCATCGTCAGAAAGTTTTCAATGGTTTTGTTGTTCCCGGAAAGATTATAGACTTCTCTCCCTGTATAAAAGTAAACTATCTTCATCAGTAGCTCAAAATTGAATCTTTTATTATCTAACATAAAAGACTCGTAACTTGATAATAAAGACAGACACTGTAATATAAATCTCTAATCGATTTAGGATTAATCTGATTTTAATATGAAGAAATATAAATTAATTAAGAACGTTGTGTTTGATAGCAAGAATGATATTCGTAGGAGTAACACAAAGCATTGGAGAAAGCTTAGTTTTTATTTTTATGTCACATCTCTAATCGGGTATCGCATCAAAGGACTGGGTTCAGATCTTCCACTGTATAAAATATGTTATTAATTTTCTTTCCATGATCAAAGCTCATTCTAGAATACCTTTTCTCAGAAATTAAGATTTCTACGCTGTTTCTTCATTGGAGCAAATTCTGTTCATTTTTATGATAATCAGTTATTTGGATACGATCTATTTTCCGACAATAATCAGTAGTTTTATAGACAACAGTTTGCATGTATATTCTTTCAGTAAACTTCAGTTGCTGACATAACAATGACTATTTTCTACAATGTGAATCAAGTTTTCTTTTTTAATTCAGTCAAATATCCGTGAAATTTTTTTTCAATTATTACACTAGCGTATCATCTAAAAACCATTAAAACATTTTACTAAGAATGTTTCGAAATTCGTAAAAAATTTTTAGTTTTTAATTAAAATAATATTTAAAGAATATTATTAATTAAGTGTCCTTTATGTACAAGAAATTTAATTTTACGGTGAGAATGAAATCAAGTAGTGTTAAATACTATGATGCATTTATATTTGATAATATTTCTGAATTTAGAGATTATTTTTGTTTATTTTATGGAAAAAATGGTAATTTGGAGTATATAAATAAAATATATTGTATACTGAGCTATTCTAGTGAAGAAGCAGTATCCCTGAACTATGTTTGGTATTGTAAATTTAAATAAATACAGTATGGCAAGAGCTAAAGCTATAAAACACAGACACTGCTCATATGAAATTAAATCCCATACTGGATGGTATACTGCCATCCCTGAAACTAGACAAGATATTAAGTAGTCACAGGTGATTTACAATTTTTTACATCCTTTTTTTTGTATTATATTATTACATAGTATAAAATCAATTTAATTTGAAAATGAAATTCATAAATTTAGAAAACTCATTGAAAAAAGTTTTCTTAGTAAATTTAGCGTGTAGCAAAATGAATGAAACGATTTTAAACAAATATATTTTTCATAATAAAAATGTTTTAGAATTACAAAAAGAAAAAATTATATACTTCTTAGAAACGATTAAAATTTTACTTACTAAGTTTTTTATGCCCATCATCTGCTTCACAGAGAACATCAAAACGACAGTTAAGTTCTTTCGCAGTCTTCTATTACAAATGTTACTTCAATTGTGAACCTGGTTTTCAGGTCATTCAAATCAGCAGATAATATAACATAAAAACTTTTTTCCACATATCCGTTAAAGAAAAAGTCACAAAGTGTAATTAATATTTGGGGATCTTGGGGGCCAAGAGTGTAGTGCCAAGTCTTAGACTCCCCCGTACCCCCTATCATGCAATGAAAAATATTTCTTTTATAAACCGATGAACTTGATTGTATCAATAAGACGAGCTCCATTTTGTTGAAAAATTAATTCTCTGGTTTTCATTCAGATGTGAAAAAAAACAAGTCCTGCAGCGTCTCTAGATAACAATGCACTACTACTATATTTCGTTCAAAAAAGAACAGGCGATAAAGTTTTGTAAACGAAATCCCACAAAAATATGTTTTTTAATTTTTCTATTTAGTCTCCGGAAGTACCGTAAGGTATTACTTCAGAGGTTGAATGAGAATGATATGTATGAATGTGAATGAAGTCTAGTCTTGTACAATCTCAGGCTGACCATTCCTAAAAAGGTTGATCACAAAAAATATTAATTTGGGTGAATCTCACGTCTGCTTACAATATCGTACGGATTCTCAAGTGCCCATAAGTGAACACTGTAACGTGACACTTTACCGCTTACATGAAATGTTGTTTCATCATTAAAAATTAACCGCAGTAATGTCATCCATACCAACTGAGCTTATCACAGAAATCTTTACTTTTGCTTTTGTCACTTAGCGAAGACATTGTACAAGTTGTAAACGGTATGGCCTGAAACGCAAGCGTTGTGTCTTGTCTCCTGTCGTTGTACATTTTCCTCTGAAATTCTCGGTTTCTTGTATTTTTTCTTTTAGTAAACTCCATAAAAAATCTTCAAATTGTTTACAGCTGCTACGAATGTTCTTAGCCGATGGTGGATCGATCCTAAAACGCTTTCAAAACGCATACTGAACTGTTAATATGATCTCTGTCTAACTAAATTGTAAAACACAAAGCGGCTTCTATTGGACGATGCCATGTTGTTTACGTCTGAGATTAGCGTATGTTTGAACGCAAGTATTGCAATATGGCGGCTGATTTTTGAAACTCTCGAACGTGCACTTTCAAATGTTGCAAATTTTATTCACTGATCATGCGTGGTTGCACAGGCTTTCTTAAACCCGATTTCAAACAAAGAATGAATTTTAATATTCACGCTGAAAAAATAATTTTGATGTACATTCAACACTTTTACCTATCTTTAAGAATGGCCATCGCAAGAAAACAGTTGAATAGATTATAATTATTTTCCGCGATTTAAGCAAACATTTTAGAGCATACAAGTCTATTTTATTTTTCTTCTGAACATCCTTTGTTTAGGAAGTTTTTAATTTTAATAAATTTTCTTCGTAGTTTTATGGAATATTAAACGTTTTATAAATAATTTTTAATAGTTATATATTATATATTAATATTACTTTCTACCCAAACATAAATTTTATTTAATTTATATATCTTATTTATCTCGCTTCAAATAAAATAACACGTTGTAATTAAATTGAATTTGTGACGAAATACCGGGAGTCCAGTTCAAATAATTAATAAAAATCTTTTTTACTTTATTTAAAGTAAAATATTACTATTTAAAGGGAAAAATTACTTTAAATTTTTAATTTAACATATTGATAAATTATCTTATGAATGAGTATTATGAGGATAATGGAGTTTCCAATGCGTATCAAGTGGTTTGACTAACTTATAACACGTGAGTGCTACCTGATACTGAATTTAATATGAGCTATACAAAAAAAAGAGGTGCGTCTGATGTTACTATTTTTAATTTTTTTTTTTTTTTTTTTTTCATTTTATTGCTTCTTTCACGTACAAATTAGAGATAAAGTAGGATGTATCCTTATATTACATGTTTGAATTGGAATTTTTACATTATTTAATCTTTAGTCTTAACGTTATAAAAATTATAAATAAATTTTTTGTCTCTTTATTTCAATAAATATTTTATTAAAATTTTAAAATTCTATTTTATTCTATAGCTTAGAATAAATATGCTGTCGTAAAATCTACTAATCCCACTATGTACCTTACTTTATGTAAGGTACTTTAGAAATTAATCTGATGACTAAATCTTACACTTTTCATTGTATTTAGAGATTTAAATTTTTAACGTTTGTATAAATATTTCGTTCTTTTTGTTTTCCAAAATAAATATTGACGACTTACTATACAATTTCGTATTTATTTAAAAATAAAATTTAAATCAAAAACACAATACCACTTGCTTTGAAAAAAAAAATAGAAAAATGTATGAAAATCTATTTATATTTTCAGTTAGGAAACTGTTATCAAATATTTTATTACCTCATTATTTTTTAATGGTTTATTGAAAGAAATAAATGATCCTTTAATAAGATTTGACATTTTATTAGTAACGTTTGTTGTCATAATGGTAATAAAATTTTACGATTGTAACAGAATTTAATAAATTTCTCTCTATAAAAAAAGTTGACCGTATATAAAATTCTTTGTCGTAAAAAATGCTACTGTATTAAAGATTTATGTGGTAAATAAAATTTATGTTATAAATTTCTATCCAGAGTATTTAAATATTGTATATAAAGATAAAATCATACATATTTATAAGTGTTAAGAGGCAGATATTTCCCCCACTTACTCTAAAATAACACAGAATAAGGTACTAATGCTTTTTAAATTTATTGTCCATTACAATATTTAAATCAACACATATATTAAAGAAATACAAATATTTTAAGTGATATTTAATCATTATTTTAAATTAAATCTTCCATATTAAGTAAGTAGATGTTATGCCCAAACCATTATTAAAGTAAATTAAAAAAAATCATACCACTGTATCAAATATAATGGAAGGTCAATCCAAACAAATTTAATGGAAGTAAGCCAGTCAAATCAATAAACATTAGGGACCGCATTAAGATGAATGAAAAACGTATGCCTTTGCAAAATAGAACATCACCAACTTCTTTTATAGAATTTTAACTTGAATTTCTTAAAGATATTTTTTATAAAATTTTTATTAATTCTGTTTCATTATTTTGTAAAATAATTTGAATCTATCTTCATCTACTGTCAGCAATAATAAGAAAATTAATAATAACTCAAAAAAAAAAAAACAAATTTAAATGTAGTTTAAATTTTACATTTAAAAATTACGCCAAATCAAAAACAAACTAGTTACAAAACAACATAGTTTGGTATATAACTTAAACTAGTAAAACAGCCAAAATTTTAAAAATGAATTGAAAACTATTATTTTAATTTTAAGAGGAACTTTTTTAATTCGATTTTATTATTATCTTTTAGGTTTACATTATTGTAAAATTTGTTATTTAAATACTATTAATCCTACAGCAACAAAACAAAATAACATTTTAAAAAAAACTTTTGTTTAAATTTTCCGATTAATTTCCGTATGAGAATACTTTGGCATTAAAATAAGGGTGTCTGCGTTAAAGGTATCCAAACGTTTTGACCTGTATTAAAAAAACCAATCGTAATCTCTTAGTCTCAACTAACAGGAAGTATCTCCAAGTTTGTTCTATATATTCTCAAGGTCAGCCGAATACGCATGCGCATACATACGTCGATACATACTGCAATTATTGTTAGTAGTATCAGTTGAGATGCGAACTTCACAATAGAAGGTTCAGTGGTTTCTTTGGATAGCGAAGTTTCAATCAGTTACGTGTATTCAACGGTGTGTAGGAACTGAATGGAATATCGATCTTCCTCCATCCAAGTCTATTCGTCAGTGGAATAAGACTTTAAGAGAGACTGGAAGCTTGGTTACACAAATTATAAATCATCCAAATGTATTACTTAGTGACAATACTGTGGATCGTATTCGTATATGACGAGACTGTGGATCGTATAAGCGTTGCATTCACTGCCGGTCCTGAAGAATCAATTAGGCGGGCTAGTTACGAACTGCAAATTCCTTATTCCACTCTTCACGATATTATTCATAAGCGGCTTCGTTTGTGAGCGTAAAAGTTACAACTCCTTCATTACATTAAACTAAATGATCGCCGCCTACAACATAAATTTGTACGAGGGTCGTCCACAAAGTAACCGCCGTTTACGCGTAGCGGGAGAAGTAGTTGGGGTAGCGCCGCCATTCTG
>JAAAKQ030171963.1:0-12470 GCA_010016005.3 Zanna intricata
TTCATTCATCTCATCCCTCTGAAGATATACTTAATTGTGGTTCCGGAGGTTAAACAATAAAAAAAAAAAAAAAAAAAGGTAACCAATGTAAAACATTGGCTGAATCAACAATTGTTTTGTAAGGGTATAAAATTTTAATACAAAATACAAGCAACATTCATCCAAATATACAACAGATGGATGGCTGATAATATTTTCCAAAATTAAAAAAAGGTTTGTGATCATCAAAATATGCTGTTAAAGGTTAAAATAAGCAATAAATGGAAAAAAATCATTCTATTCTTTAAAAAAAAATAGTAATAAAAAAGTAATTTTAGTATTAAAAAGTACTTTTGATCAGTATTTTACAGGAAACATTGTCATTATTTATAAATAATATACCATCCAAGAAAAAATAATTATTTAATCTTTATATACACAAATTTAATGAGTATCAGGCTTACTAGTACAAATAACCCCCATAATGATTGCAAGTAAAAGTTACTTACATGTAGCTTTAAAGAGCAAAATTTAGTTTTCTAACTCATTCTGAAGATTTAGTGGACTATATAACTCTACTGAATTATAAGATAAATTGCTGTGTTTAACTACATAACTAAAGAAATGTAATATGATTTGAAGTCATGATTGATAATGTCATGGTTTGATAAATTATAGTAATGGTAGACCATGCAGTAATCACCTCAGCTACTAATTTGGTTTTTTATATAAACGTATACGTGAAGACCTTGGACAATTCAATTGGTACATAGTGTTCTACCCTACTAAACTCCAGTAAAGAAGTGGATGCCTGCTAGTTACTAAAATGTGGCAGAATAGTATCATAGATTACATCAAAGAAGCTGATTGTAAGTCCATGACTCTTGCCAGGATTAAGAAATGTTGGTTAACAAAAATGGTGAAAAGAGAAGTTTGCAAACAGCCAGTGAGGGGTTGCCAGTAAGTAAGTGGACTAATTTAATGTCTTGTCCACTCATAAAATATCCACTCGTGTATTATAACCTTATTTATTTATTAATTTGCTATCACGAAAAAAAAAATACAGAAAGAGAAAAATTATTTTTATTTGAAATATATCCACTACCATAAGAGTAGAACAAATAAAAAAAATTGATCTGGAGCCAAAATATAGATTCTGTCTTTATTTTTTTTCCATTTTGTAGATGGAAAATTCTGAGTCCAGCTAAATCAAGATAATGGAATCATGTCCATATTTAATCCTACATAAGATGATAATACTAATTAGGAGAAATAAATCGAGTCTTAGATATTAAGATTAAGATTGATTCTGGTTACTGGAAAAAGTTGTAAGAAAAAGAAGAAATCTATTCTTAACATTGTCCAATAATTTGTTAAATGAAGATTATCTCCATTCCAGGATATAGAATGTCTTGACCAAGAATAGTAACTATTAACTGGGATTAATTTTTAAATAATCTGAAAAACAAAATAATAGACTACTTATTGGTAAAATTTTAATAAATAAAATCTTTCTGCATAATTTTTACAAGATAATCGGCATATTTGTTTAAAAGAATTGTTTATTGATTAGATAAAATTACTATTGATAATTACATAACTAATAATCAATTTCATAAATTTTCAATCACCAAATACCCATTCATGTAACACAGGTTTAAAATTCCAAACGTCTGGATGAGACATGTGAGGGGTAGAAGTAAAATTACTTGTGCTCCATTGAAATACTGGTAATATTCCATTCGTACCTGTAGTTGGTCCAGCAACACCAATAAAGCTAAGTTTAAGAAAGAGACTATAATTTGTTAACTTTGCATCTGTTGCACCTGCTGCCCTATGACCTTGTGATTTGAATTCATAAACACCATTTGCAGGATTCAAATCATGTCTAGCTGCTATGGCTCCAGTTGCAATGTAAGAAGGATTGCATTTGCAATGAGCAAACGGATCATGTTGATAATCATTTGATCGCATTAAATTCATAAAACTATTCATATCAGTAACATTAACTTGATCACGTCTAAATATTCTAGCTCTAGGAGCCTCTTCATGTGAAAACCAATTACCAAGCTGTTCATATTTTTCTTTATAACCTGTAAGTTCATATATATCCTTGTAATATGGAATATTATAACTGCTCCAATAACCTTTATCTATTAATACTTCTGTTAAATCATTTGCTACCACTTTTTTTGGTATTTGTTCTACAACCCATAATGTACCGGCAGAAGGTGGCTGTCCAGTTTTAAACTTTTTGTAATCTAAAATCATCCATTGATTATTATACGTACCACTATTATATAACTTAAAAATATTGCTCCATGTTTCTCCATCTGATGCCAGTCTATTAGCTATTACTGGGCGTATATTTCCTAATACTATGTTTTCAGGTTCAACGTCATTCCACAGAGATGAGTTGATTTGTGGTTTCTGTAGTAGCTAGTCCAGAAGAAATTAAATAATAGTCATCCGTTGATGCTACTGATCCAGGATAAGATGAGAATGATACCTCATATCCAGGTATTTTTTCAGTGGTATTTAATGTTTTTTTATAGTTTAAACTGTATTTCTTCTGCATTCTAAGCATAGATTTATAATGGAACCATGAATTATGCCCAAAGTAAATATCTCTACAACCAGGAAGTAATTTTATTAGCACAGAACAATGGTCCTCCCCTATAACATAAATATGCACCATTGACATGAAAAGTAAAAATCACTGACAAATGATTATAACATTATTATTAGTTGGGTATGTAATATTGATCATCCTTACATTATAAAACAGACATAGTGAATGCTATCTTTGATTTAAGGTACATATTATAACTCGTATTTATACATTTTTTAAAAGAACAATTAATAATGACCAAGTGAAATTAATAAATAAGGCAAAGGATATTATTAATTAAAATACTAAAGAACAAATAAATCAAGTATCTAAAAACTATGTTAACTTACTTTCATAATGTTGTGAAAACTGTGTACTCTTTTCAGAGGAATGATTCACCTTAATCAGAAGAATTATGGGTGATTATCTCCTGAAGAAATTGCATTAATAACATAGAGAAGACACTGAATAATGGTTTCAATTCTTTTACAGGATTTTAATTATCCCAAAACCTTACAGTGTGATGATCAGTGGATGTAACCACTGTAATTAATCATATAAATTTTTATTAAATAATTAAGTGAATATCCAGGATAAAACCTATTTCACCTTCAAATATAAATTTTAGAATTACAAACAAGATGTAACTGTCTGTTATATTTGTATCTTACAAATATACAAACACCAAAGTCCAACAAATCATTTACTGTGGAATAAATTGTACACATATTTTAGAATAGTAGAGATATGAGTATATTTGACATTTCAGTACTGTATAAAATTAACTTATTAAAAGTTTAAATAAAATAAATAATAAATTCATTGCTGAAACAGGGTAAGATGATGTAATATACTGGATATTTGAATTATCTGAAATAAATTATCTTTTGTTCAGCCCTGGGAAGTTAACTGGAGAGTACAGCGCGCAAATTAAAACTTCTGCAAACTACGATCTTCATGATGTTTTGAAGAAATTATTAATATTGTATCCTTATAAATTCCAAATATTGCAGCACATTACACCACAAGATCACACTTCTAGAAAAAAAATTTCATGTGGAAATGATTGACAAAATTGAAATGATAATTGTTACCATAAAAAAGTTGTTTCCAGACAAGACTACATTTTATGTTTCTGGGAAAGTGAACACTCATAATGTTCAAATGTAGGGGTCAGAGAACCCACATCTTACACTTTTGAATATATATCCCAAAAATTAATGTAGGTGTGGACTGTTTCACGATTTTGTGATTGGATCTTTTTTTCTTAGCGAAAATGACAGTTAACGTAAATATCTATCTGGACTTAATATTAGAAAACATTAATAAATATTAACATTAAATTGATATCATTTCTAATATCTAGAAGGGTTTGTTTACCTTCAGTCGAAGAGTTACAATCCAAAATCATATTCTAACAAGGTGGAGCACTGCCATATTGAGGTTTATTAGTGTGTGAATCCCCCAACAACAAATTCCCAAATTGGACATGATGGACCGTTTGCTTGGCCACCTTAATCACCAGATATAACTCCATTTGATTTTATCCTATGGAGTTTCATCAAGGATAATGTATACAAAACTCATATAGTGAATATTGATTACCTGAAGGAGAGGATTTTTAATGCATGCAAACTCATAGATGAGAATTTGTTACACATTTGCCTGAACATGATATGAAATTGATTTCTAGTTGGATATTTTGCAAATTATTAATTGTACACTATTGAATGTCTACAGGTAAAAAAAGAACTTCCAGTTTTAATGTTTGAAAATTCATACAACCCATTTTTATATGTTAACAAATAAATTATTTACTTAACATCAAAGTTATTCAGATAATTCTTGGACAAGTGATACTTTTGGGTGAAAGTTATAAAGAAAAATGTAAATGTACATTTAAAAACGAACATTAAATAAACACACAGAAATAAGTAGAGAATCTAACTACCCATAGAAAGTGAAATGATATTAATTATGCAATACAAGTAGTAAAATATATAAAAGGTGTTAAGATTAAAAAGAAATGAAACTAAGAGAAGATTACAGAATAAAACAGGCATGATAAACAGGTATATTTATAAAGAATGCTATTTATATTTTAAAAATATAAAACAATGAACAACAAGCCACACAAACAACTATAAATAAATATATAAAAATTTATCCATAAGGATACTAATTTCAAATACATACTAATAAAGTACATGGCTTAACTAGTATATGAAAAAGAGAAGTATTGTATCCCTTTTAAACTGAATAATAAAATGTACAAATAGTTTGAAATATCAATCAAATACAGTATAAATATAATTTAAGTAGTATATAAAACAAAATGTAATAATTACGGCCAAATTTGTATTGAAAACACAGAGATCATTTAAAAATAAATTTTCAAAATATTTTTGTTTGGCAAAATTAAAAATTCTTGAATCTAATAGAACAAATTAAGTGAAAAAAAAATAATGAACACAATTACAAACGCCCACAACAATTTTGATATCCTTGGAAAAAATGGTAGTAAAAGAAAAATATAGACTATATTTCATGAAAAATTATATCTATTATAAAAACATTGTTTCTAATTACAAATTTTAATTTGGCAGAAATGCACAGGAAAATATAAAAAAGATGTAATTCAAATCTGGTGGGAAAGATGCTTAGACAAAATAGAGTGGAAAATTTACAAACAAAAAAGTAAAAAATATTAACTTTTTATGTTAGAATGTATTACTTAGATTATGATCAACCATATTTAAGCCTAAGTGACTTGACCAAAAATGTGAGTACTGAAGTATTATTTACCGAAATTATTAGTGATAAAAAGAATATAAAAGAAAAGAATTTTATATCCAAATTTACAGATATGCATGAAAATTACTTAAGTAAATCCCTTTTGAGGTTCTTTTAGTAAATGTGTGCCTTACTCTATTGTAGAGCAAGCTGCCGAATTAACCAATATGTATGCTATACAGAACAATACTGTATGCTATAGAAATTGTGATTCTGCAGAAACTGAGTCTCTTAAGATCGCTACATACATAACTGTAAACTTGCGCAGGCATTTTAATTGTACATGTTGCTTGATGATGGATTGAATTTTAATCATGCAAGGTTGGACAAGCCACACTTGCACTAGTGGAATGGAACATGTGTACCGAGGACATGCTGACTTGTACAAACATACATCAGTCATGAGTGAGCTCTACAGATTTTGTCATCATGTCTAGCGATCTAAAGAATGTCAACCAAGAATTACTGGAAGAGTTTATTCATGCATACCAAAATCAGCCATGTGTTTGGCGAATTAAATCATGTAAGTATCATGTTAAGGCGAAGAAGGATGCAGCATACAATATCTTATTAAGTAAATATAGATTAATTGATAATAATGCTGATAATGATGCAGTTGTTAAGAAGATAAATGCCTTCAGAACTAATTATAGAAGAGAAAAGAAAAAAAGTTGAAGCATCTTGACATTCTGGCACTGGTGCAGATGAAATATATGAGCCTTCACTGTGTACTGCCACTTATTTGATTTTTGGGAGATCAAGAGTCTCTAAGAAGGTCTTCATCCAACTTGAATGATAGAGAAGTATCTATCTATTGTTTTATAATATACAAACATGCATTTCCTTCATTGTTTTTATTTTTAATCATTTACACAAAACATCAATATTCGTATTTTTAGATTTTAATGAACAAAGCTTTGTTGTCATGGCACTTGCTCTTCATTGACGAAGATGTCAGTAAATTTTTGTCTTACTTGTTTAGCATGAAATGGTATATCTCCAGTGATATGAGATGTTTATAGAGGGGACATATTGGAATCCTCTAATGTTAAACCAGGATGGACTGTGCCTCAGAGCCTAGAGAATCAGGAGAAGCATAGGCTTCACACACAGTTGACATTAAATAATTATGCAAAACACAAGTTGCTGTTAAATATTTTATCAATATGCTCTAATTCTAAATTGATAGCGATATGAAAAATTCTAAAGTGTACTGTCAAATTCCCAAATACGTTCTTAATAATTTGTCGTTCTCTACGTAATTGTTAGTAAACATTTTTTTTTGATGCAATTTTAATCACTCTGTATGATTTGAACATATTAGTCCTTAAAGGAAAAAGCATTGTCTGAAACAGAAACATATGGTAGTTAATATGAACTATTTGTGACTTATTTTTCTCTCGGAATGTTGAGTGAATTATATTATAGTCTCTAAAAAATTCTGTATTCTGAAGAACATCTCCATATGATACTCCTGCCATTCATACCGAAATCAAACGAAATAAATTTATAATTTGCATCTGCAATGGCAATTAGCTACATACTGAATCTTTGTTATTTTTTAAAAAATGGACCACTTCCAGCTGGAGGGATGATCTCAATATGTTTTCCATCCAGGCAGCCAAAACAATGTGGGAAATTTCATCTTTTTTCAGAATCCCTCACTATAGTGATCCAATTTTCTTCACTTTGAGGGAAGTGAAAAAAATATAAACATTATATCACAAATATTATCAAGAAAACAATTTAAAACTATGATAAAAGTTACATATGTTACTATTTGTAAGAAAAAAATTTCTTTTTAATTTTTTGACCTCAGTTTCCCAAGAAATTGCAGAACATATTATTAAGACTGTATTAAATTACTAGCAACAGAATTATCATAATTGTTATTATTTACAGGAAAAAGCTGGAGAACAACTAACTCACTCTATACAAGATTTGGAGGAATCTATTCAGGAAAATGAGCCAACTACTCCAATATCATAAGACAAATGTACTTCACCTGAGAAAATGCCTGTTCAATCAACCTTAAAAAACCACCTCCTGTTAGACCCCCTAAGGGAAGTAACAATACATGTGATTCTGTGGTAGAAACAATTGAACAACATTTAAAAAAAATCTAAGTTGGAAGAAGATAGATGCCTTGTTCCTAGTAAAAATGGGAGATATATCAAATAACACTCAAAGATTGCTAGCAGAAAAAATAATTAATGAAACTTTATTTATGGCTGAAATGGGTCCAATTCTAAATATATCACATTCTATTCGTGATTCTGTTAACAGTGTGCCTACACCTACATCTTCTATGGATTTTCCTATATCTCAGCATTTTAATAATAACAATAGTATTTTTTCTCTGCCTCATGCAACAGTTTATCAATTGTGTTTTCCAGTAACTGAAGGTAGTGACAATTCCAATCAGTCACTAGCTTCGTATATTGCATCCTGGCTAATTTAAATTTTAATATTTTGGGTCAAGTGTTTGATGATTGTTTTTCTTTTTTGTACCTCTTTTATAAAAAACTATAAGTTGTAATAAATTATTTGAAAACAATATAATTGCTTTGTAGCATCTTGTAAATAGCGAAGAATTATGTAACTCAAAGCCTGTGGTGAAATTAAAGTTGAATATTTTAGGTCTTCATAACTCCTTCTGGTTGCAAGAAATCGTAATGTTACTGTTAATCTTTCATTGGAAGTTACAGCTTCTCTTATGATTGTATCCTTTTTTTAATTAAAGGTGTTACAAATGATAAAAGATTCATAAAAGTTTCTTCATTCATTCTGAGAAAATTATGCCAATCATGCGGATATATCTTTAATTCACTTACTAAATTAATGTGGGAATAGGTTTTACTTTTCATTAACTACTCTTTATACTACATATCACGTTTTCCTCCTATGAACAAGGCAAAAAGCAGTCAAAGTGAGCACATTGTCATCCGAGATTAACACAGTCCAAGTGCAAATTGCACTGGCACTTGTTCAAACACACTTGTATGATGTGGTGTCAAAGGGCAATTTTCCATGCTTATTCAAAAAGACAGTATGTTAAGGGAAAGCCCTCACCAGGAGGAGATAAAACATTTCTTACTTTGTGGTAAGAGTGGTCTTGTCTAAAGTTTCATTTTATATCAAGGTAGAACAACAGAACTTGCTGATCAAGCCATTTGAAGTGTCCAAAAAAAAACATAAGTTGGTTGCTTGACCAATTCAAAATAATTGAAACTTACCCATTTGTTTCCTACATATTTCAGGACCTAAAAATTATTACTTTTATTTTTTATTTAAGTAGTTTACCTGTTGGTGAGCCATATTTGTTACAGTGTGCACATGTATTTTTGCGGTTGTAAGGATTTACGGAAAAAATCATAACTAAAAAACTATTGGTCCAGGAAGGATAAAACAAAAAGCAATTTATTCATATTTTCTCAAGGTAAAAGACTGGTCCAGTAGATTATTTACCTATTTATCTTCTTCGTATAAGAAAACGACCAATTAAGTTGAACATGAACAATGGTGAAATTTCACTTTTGGTAATTTTTTTCAAGAGGAAGGGATGGCATACACAGTTTAAGTTAGGTATATGTTAATAGTTTTACCGTAAATAATATTAATTGGATATACTTACTCCTAAATTTTGATGAATTTTTGAAAATAATTTTTTTTTATTAAAATTTTCCTTCAAAAAAATCTAATAGAGCTGTAGATAAAATTCTCAAATATGCATAACTTTCAGAGTTTTTGAAGATGTTTATGGCAAATAAAAATCTTTCTTGTGTATTATACTAATAAAAGGGTTATAAATTCTCAGAAATCATGAATACTTGTGGGCACATCTTGCTCACAACTAGTAAAGGAGTACAATAGTGCCATGGGAGGAGTTGACTTGTTCAACTGTTTTGTTAGTTTGTTTTGTATAAATGTTCATACGAAAAAAAAATTTATGCCTAATATTTAATGCCATTGACATGGTGTATGCAATTCATGGATTGAATATAAAATTGCATGCAATAAATTTAACACAAAAAAAAAAAAATATTAGGTTTGCTTTATTCTAGATTGCACCTGGCAGAAGTTACTAAAGTTGGCAATCAGTGCAGTTAAAAAAATGGGAAAGATAATCTTAACAGTTGGAGATCTTCATGAAATAAAATAAAAATCAAGAAATGATTTTGAATCAAGACCAATTGATGAAGTGAAATATGATAATGTTGATCACATGCCCAGTACATAACGATTATAAAGAACAAACTAGATGTAAAAGAAATGGCTGTGGTAAATAGGTCGCATTTTTAATGTTGAAATGTAAAGTTTATCTGTGCCTTAACCAAATACACAATTGTTTTCTTTTATTTCACGAAAAAAAAAAACTAAAAATAGGCTTAATTTAATTTCTTTTTACATTAAATAATTATATAATTTTCTTTTAGCAAGATATAGTCAACAGTTTTATAGAATATTAAGTTTAAACAGATAAGTAATTTCTATGAATGTTTTAATAATTGTTTTTATGCTGTAAGAAAATAGGAAAAGTGATTTGTTTGAATTGATACAGCAGTAAATAGTATTGTACTGTTAATACAAAATTGTGTAGTAATGTTAATAACATTCATACAATAGCAAAATATTGAATCGACATACAGTAGAGTTTATAATTTAAATAATACATTAAGGAAGTTGTATTCTTACCTATAAGTTCTGTTCCATGAAGAGCAGTATATAAATCTATTAAATCATAGTATACATTTAACCATAATATATCGTTAAATTGAAGATAATTTTTTGAAACTGCATTATATCCACGATAAATTCCTTGTATCTGATGGTAAAGTAATTTTATTTGATACCAGTAAGAATCATTTGTATAGTGAAGTTGTTGAGTTATCCATTTTGAATTATTTTTTAAAAAAGTATCAACTTTTTCAACAACTGATTTATTCATAGTAGTTCTAAAATCATTTACTGTGTTATACCAGTGGCTGTAAATAAGATCACTTGTAACATTACCTTCAAGGTACCCTGCATGAAATGCCTGTTCAGTGTCGCTAGCATTTGAATTAGTTTTTATTTCTATGTAAGCAGCCAGTATTATTAATATCATTTCTATATATGCATTTGGCTATCCAATTTTTTTCAATTTTAAAGTTAACAGAATTTGAAATTTCATGTACTTCAATTTCATTATTATTATTAGTTGTATAAAGCATAACATCTTTTTCACATTTTGTGAGAACAATTAGCTTAAAAAAATATATACTTAAACATAAGTATTTTAACAACATATTTCTATAATATCTAAACAAGAAATATTTCAAAAGTTTATATTGTAGCCTTATATTAAACAAAACAGTACATTACTTTAATCTGAAACCGAAGTTCATTCTGATAACATTTAATGGGTAATAAACATGATTTATGTAATTATAAATAATATAAATGTAATTATATATAATTTTTTCATACACTATAAAATTAACCATTTATTATTAATTGGGTCTGTAATTACTAAATTATTTTTAATTTACATTAATCAGCGCTCTAACTTATTTACATAAGTTTGATGGACAGCTTTCCTTTCATTTAATTCTGGTAGTACTTTTAGCAGTACTTGCTAACGTGCTATTTTCATACTACTTAGTTACCTCCTTTACTAAATTATAATAAGGATGATTATTATTGCCATATTTAGCCTTCAGCCCTAACCAGAGATATTAATTGAACACTAACATTCTTTATTAAACACAGGCATGATTGCCTGTTCATATAAAATTAATTATTCCAGACTTTGATTGAACATTAGTCCTATTATAAAAAATCTGATGTGGATACTACATGACTTTCCTATATGCCTATTAAATTACAAATGAAGATTTTTTGCTGCAATCCATTTAAACTTATTTCATTTGAAAGTGAGAAGATGATAAACATAAAGAGGAAGAAAACATTAAGATAAAAGAAAGACCAAAAAGATTAAGAGAGAATGATGAATATAAAAAGAGAGAAAATTTGAGAACTAGAGAACATGTACACAAATTAAGATCAGAAGAATTATATCAAACCAAAGCACAATTAAACAATTGGCAACAGAAAACAAATAAATGAAATGATTATCAGCTCTGACTTGAAGGGAGAAAATTGTCTGATACTACCAGAGGAGTAATGAACTAAAAGATAAGAATTTTTTGCAAATTATTAAAGATCAGGGATGTATGCCTCACTGTATATGTTGTTTTTATGAGGGTTTAGGGTCTATTTTTCAGTCACTGTAGTTAACTTTAATGTAGATAAAATTAAATTACAAAATCAAGAAATAATATGACTATAAATTATACTTTTCAATTAATATTAAAAAATCAGATGTTTCACCAAATCTATTACACACATGTGCAATAATGCCTGTTAAATTACACACATTTTTTTTTTAAAGTACATAAAATTTTATGAGAGAGGGGAGTGGAAGAATTCTCTCAAGAATTGAGAGGAGCGTGAAAGAGGAGTTAGGAGAAGACCAATTCGGTTTCAGGAAATGTATAGGAACAAAAGAAGCTATTTTATCACTCTATTAATAGTAGAAGGAAGATTAAAGAAAAACAAACCGACATACAAGGCATTTATAGATTTTTTAAAATTTAGCGTTTTAAAAAATTTAGGGTTCAAGTATAGAGGTAGGAGAACAATTGCTAATGTTTACAGGAACCAAACTGCAACAGTAATAATTGAAGAACATACAAAAGAAGCAGTAATAAAAAAGAGAGTCTGACAAGGATGTTCCCTTTCCCTGTAACTTTTTAATCTTTACATAGAAGTAGCAGTTAATGAAGTTAAAGAACAATTTAGCACCGAAGTAACAGTGCAGGGTAAAAATGCTAACAGTGAAAAGGTAGAGATACTACGATTTGCTGATGATATAGTAATTCTAGAAGAGAGTACAAAATATTTTGCAGATACTTTGAATGGTGTGGAGGAAGTCCTACATAACTATTACCAATGAAAATAAATAAGAATAAAACGAAAGTAATGAAATGTAGTAGAAATAATGTAGATGGACCACTGAACATAAAAATAGGAAGAGAAAAGATTA
>JAAAKQ030171974.1:0-12470 GCA_010016005.3 Zanna intricata
ATTTTTATATTCAGTGGTCCATCTACATTATTTCTACTACATTTCATTACTTTCGTTTTGTTTATTTTCATGCGGTAGTTGTTGCGTAAGACTTCATCCATTCAAAGTTTCTCCTAAATCCTTTTTATTCTCTGCTAGAATTACTATATCATCAGCAAATCATAGAATCTTTATCTTTTCACCTTGCACTATATTACTCCGGATCTAAATTGTTCATTAACTTCATTAACTGTAAGTTCTATGTAGGGATAAAAAAGTAACGAGGGAACAACCTTGTCGGACTCCCTTTTTTATTACCGCTTCTTTTGTATGTTCTTCGATTATTTCTGCTGCAGCTTGTTTCCTGTAAATATTAGCAATTGTTATTCTATCTCTATACTTGAATTCTAAGTTTTTTAAAATGCTGAACATTTTATTTCAGTCTACGTTATAAAATGCCTTTTTTAAACCTATAAATGCCATGAATGTCTGTTTTTTTCTTTAAACTTCCTTCTACTATTCATCTGAGTGCTAAAATTGCTTCTCTTCTTCCTATAGTTTTTCTGAAACCAAATTGGTCTTCTCACTGGCACTTCTTCCACTCTCCTCTCAATTCTTCTATACAGAATTCTAGTTAAGATTTTTGACGCATGAGTAGTTAAGCTAATTGTTCTGTATTTTTCACATTTAACTGCTCCTGCTTTCTTTGGAATCATTACAATAACACTCTTTTAGTAGTCTGATGGAACTTCCCCTTTTTCATAAATATTACACACTAGTTTGTATAATCTGTCTATCGCTTCTTAGCTTTCACTGCGGATTAATTCTACTGGTATTCCGACTATCCCAGAAGCCTTTCTGCCACTCAGATTTTTTAACGCTCTATTAAATTCAGATCTCAGTATTGTATTTCCCTTTTCATCCTCTTCGAATTGTTCTTCTTCCTCGATAACACCAGTTTTTAATTAATTTGCTCCGTATAACTCTTCAATATATTCCATCCACCTATCGACCTTTTCTTTTGTATTATAAATTGGTATACCATCGTTTTTTAACACACTCTTAGATTTTATGTATCACAAAATTCTCTTTTACTTTCCTGTATACTCCGTCTATTTTACCAATGATCATTTGTATTTTCACTTCTGAACACTTTTATTTAATTCACTTTTTTTTCGCTAATTTGCGCTTTCTGTTTGCGGTATTTATTAACTGTCGATAGTTCCGTTTATCTTCTTCATCACTAACATTCTTATACTTTTTACGTTCATTCATCAGCTGAAATATATCCTCTGATATTCAACGTTTTCTACCAGTTCTCTTTGTTCCGCGTAAGTTCTCCGACATGGTTGCACCTCGGTCCAACTACTCTGTAATCTTACTTTTAGAAGGTAAGAATAATTGCTTTTAAAAGATCTTTCGAAGCTATTAATAGTTATTTGTTCAGTGTTTTCGCAGACTTCTAGCAATATTCAATTCATTTAGAAAATGAAAACCCGACGAATTACATCCTTAATTATTCAATTAATAATATGGTTGAATCTTATTTCAATTTTCTGAAGTAAGACTCTCGGTATAGTTTTAGAAACTACATGAAACTTCCTTAATGTCCTTTTAATCATAAAATAGAGCCTGTAATATCCAGAATGAATTATACTTAAAAAAGATACAAAAATTCCAGTTCCTTATAGTTCTTATTTTTTTCACTTAAATCTGAAACAAAATTTTCTTTAAATTCATTAAACTAATACAAAATTAAATAAGAATCTGTGGCCTACAAGGTATATAAAAAATCTCAATTCCGCATATTTAAATAGTAGTAATTAAATAGTTTTTAAAAAAAAATTTCATTCAGATAAATAATTAAATTTCATAATAACGTAAATATGAGTTTGATATTTATAGATATTGTGTTCATAATTTGCTTTTTTTCTCCGGTTTGTTAAATAACATCAAATCCATACCAGTCATCTGAATTTTACGGATGAAATGTAATGATAAGATGAAAAATTATTATTTCTCTAAGTCGAATCATTAATAAAAAATAAAACTCATTAATAGAATAAAACTTTGCAAAAACGTTTATAGCAAATTTCATGCTTCATTCACAGTAGAGATGATTAAAAAAAACCTTGATTCTTTAATGCGTCCACACCCAGTTTACAGAAAGCGAACGAGCATTAACGAGCTATAAAAAAAAGTGATTACTGCAATTTATCTTAAATGAACACAAAACTACAAAGTTAACGATTAGTTTTTTGCTAGTCTGTATATCAAAACAAAGCATCTTTCTTGTATCATTCGTTTATGGGTACAGCGAACTAGTTTTGCATTTTTTTATATTTATTTTTTTTACTTATCGATAAATTTACAGAGTTTACTTAACTTTTATCTGTTATATGAATTCAATTTCAGATTAAAAATTTAATTACAGTTTAAAAATCATATGTTTCTTGTAATGTAATTTTAAAGTTCTATCAAAATTGTGTTTTGTAGGCGAATGACTGCTTTTAATATTAAAAGAAGGAAAAAAGAAACAATTTAATTGAACCAAATAAGAGTTTTTTCCGTATATAAAGTACTTTTTTTGTATAGCATCTATATATTGCGTGTTATTTCAAGCAATTATAATACCATTTACAACCTATTACAGAAAAATTCTTTGTTATTACAATTATTTATACGTACTTATATTTTATGAAGGCTGTTACGGATAAAATTACGTATCTGTTACGTGATATTGACTAGCTATTTACTCATTTTCAAAGGATACAATTAAAGAGGCCTACAAAGCGCGTAAATGTATGTATGAGTCACTTATGATGATTTATTTTTTCATGAAGGAAGTTCTGAAAAAATAACGCTTTTTTCTTTTTCGATTTTTACATGTGTTGTAAGTAATAAAAGACGAAACAGCTGATGGCGACCGTTTATGGAAATATAAAGAAATAAGTATCAAAATGCCAGAACACACTAATTCTATATCCTACCGATGGATACTAAAATAAGTTTTACGAACGCATTTGTTTTTTTTAATTCATTGTCTAAAGTTAGTTTTATCGAAGGCTTATTAGAGAATTGCCCTAAATATATGCTTTTATACAAAATTATAGTTTTCCGTACTGCAATTCATGAAAGCAATAAACATATCCAGTGTCCTAACACTAACTAGTAAAATTTCTTTAGAAGCAATGATGTAAAGTTACACTCATTAATGGAACTTTACCGTAAATACACGTGTAATTTAATAAATACTCGTTCAATTTATTATTAACACAATCACTTTGTTCAAAGAAATAAACTCTTGACACAGTAAAAGTATTTTACAATTTTACGTAAGATATTAATTGGTTCTATCTATGTATACGACAAGCAAAATAAGCTATATAAAATTTCAAAGATTTTATTTGCATAAATTAGCTATTTTTTTCGCATTTTGCCGGCATATATGCAGGGCATGAATGAGCTTTAATAGTATGCTTTATTATCTCTTGTACGCTATAATGGCAGTAGTTTCATTCAAATAAAATGTTGATCTAACTGAAAATTAGGAATGGATTAAAATAAAACCGTAGCAAGTTTTGATAATAAATTATTGAAAAACTATCCTTTCATGTTTTTAATAAAATGTTAGGGTTTTTATAAATTTCTTTCACACTATTGAACAATGATCGAACGTATTTTGTTTTGATAAAGACCATCAGCAACAGCTTCAAGATCCTACCTACCTTTTATGGTCATACATGTTTGTTCGACGATATGTCTACGATAAATTAATGGTATTAAATCGATTGATATGAAATACTTAATAGTACGAGCTAGAATTTAATTATAAGTGTTTTGCCAAACGGAGGTAAACTATACTCAATAAGAAACTGGAAAGTTTACGTACTGATGTAGCATTAATTTAAGTTAAGAAATTTAGACGTATTTAAAAATATGCACTGGTACGGTTAATTTTATTTTTCTTTCACTTTGGAACTTGTTTAAACTTTGGAAATAATAATTTTTTTGACCAGAGCGATCTCTGTAACTGTTAAGAAAGTAGATTCAAGTTTATATGTAGTTAGGGATAAATTTGATAAAAATAATTATGAATTGTGTATTTTAAAAATAAATAATTTAAATAATTTATTCACTAGGAGTTTGTAGTACTTAAAAAATAAAACAAAATTTTTAATATCAAGTTAGAAAAAGAAAAATTAGACAAGAAACTAACATTATTGTAATGTTATCAGAAGGGATTGAGTGTTTCTTTACCATTGTCACAGGATATGAAACTTAAAGACAAGAAAAGTTGTATAAATTCTTTAATACTATTTAACATATTTTTATTTGAATAAATAAAAAATATTGCAATGATTTTGTTGTTACATAAAAGGTCACTTATTTGCAGTATGGGTTTTTATAATTTTAAAAATTAGTAGAAATTACTTGTTATTAACAAATATACATGTGACATGATAAAATAATAAAAATCCCTAGAATAAAAATGTATCTAATAAGAAAAATTACCAGTCACATACAGGAATTCACTGTAAATATAAAATCTATGTAATGAACAGATTTGTCAACGTTCCATACGGGAATTCACATTTAAGTAAAGACGACAATTATTATAGATGTTGACCCTCACAACTTACTGGCATTGAGTGAACAGAAACCTGGACTGTAGTCCGTTGCAAGTTATGTAGTTAAAATTATTTACCGCAAAAGTTCATGATGAAATAATAAATTATTTCTCATTTTATCAAATAGTTTAGAAGCAGAATAAAATTAATTTGCTAGATTTTTGGATAATTGTTTGGAACTATCCTTCATCATCATGATAACTACTTCGATAGTTTAAAGTTAACAAAATAAAACCAATGACAATAGAAACTTAGTATTCTTAAAAAAAAATAAATCACTAACTTAATCAGTGGTTTTAATAACAGTACAGTCTATCAGAAGCTATGTAAATTATTTATTGATTACCCCTTAATTATTATTACGTAAAAAAAAAAAGGTAAGGTAAATTTAATATTGGATGATCAATTTATTCATTGAAAAAAAGCCCTAAATCTATGGTACATTTAAATAAAGTAGTAATGAATGGAAAAGTTTGCGTATTGAAATGAAATTACAAGGCTTCAATTAAATAATAAACCAGTAATATCGGATTACAAAAAAAAATATCGGGGTTTTAATTTATAATATTTCTAAATGCTGTTAAAGTGTTGGTTTAAGGATATTATCGAAATGCAAAAAAGATAGTTTTAGTTGCGTTCATAGCGTAGATTGTTTCTCTATTTTTTTCTTTTGACAGCGACATTAGCAAAGATAGCGACTCCTAGAGCCCCTTCACTGTGTTCCAGTTTCCTAAATTTGAATTTTTTGCTATGCTTCATCGTGCGTTCTGTAAAAAGTTTAATTGTGATCCCAGTTTGAAACGACCGAATTTCTATATAAAGGGATGAGTACTGGATGATGGCGGGCGTCTGAAAAAAAAAATTGAACTTATCAGGGAGTCTTCTGTGCGTAGTTCTAAAAATTTGTTAGGAAGGCCGATCGCGAACTAGAGGCCAGCCTCTAGTTCCTCCTTAGTACTTCCGGAAGCGTGCGAGATATCGAAGACCAAGTTTTTCAATCATAGCAGGTTAGATGAAATGAATCTTCTAATGGTTGATACACGCTTCGTATTTTCCCAGATCTGAAAGATTTACAAGTTTTAGATGGATTTCCCCCAATCCTCATATTATTTGGTTTCTTTCTGGATATGGTGCTTTTAAGGACAAGATGGCAAGGTTGGTTCAAGTTGATTTCAGAAATGTACTTGATAATGCTTACAATATCTTGTATGTTTGTCTGAAGTAAGGGCTGAACATATTGGAATAATTACGGAAATTAAGAGAATTAATTTTCTCTTGTATTTTTAAGTAAATTGGAAGACAGAGAGAATGGAATGTAGTTGTTGATTTTCAGTAGGTTTATGTCCCTGTAGAGGCGGCTGAAGAGGTTTGATACTCTAATAGCTAGAGTAGCAGCTTATTGGCGCTTAGACGCTTACTTACGTCAAGATAGTTATTTTGGTGTCAAACTCCGGCAAGTTTAGATGCTCCTTTCATTCCTCTGTAATAAGGTGTGTGTAGAAGGGTGAAGGCATTGACCTTGCCAAAACAGACTAAATCGGAGAAAAGTTGGTGCTTATTTTCTTGTGAAATTGTTTTTGTTTTTTCAATGAATTAAAAAATATATTTGAAGTGTTTATAAGACAAAATTGTCATTGTTGCGGCTTAACGACTTAAGTGATATGAGAATAGAATATTTTTGTTTTCAGATTCAAATTAGTTTATATATTTATTAATGCAGTCTAATTTTGAAGTTTATTTGTATATAATTAGTTTATGTTTTTCGGTGTTACAGTGAGGTGCGGGATCGCACTTCCGCGGAACGGTTAAATAGTTGAGGACTAAAAATTAGACTAGCTAGGTGAAAATATGTTGGAAATAGCTTCCAGCGAAGGCGATAGCAAAGTTTAGTTAAAATACTACTGAATATGTCCGCGCAGGCATTTGCATTGGTGACATCCTGACAGAGGCCAAACAGATGACTGCAATATCGAATCACAGTTAGATAGTCAATAAGACGACCTCCGGTAAAGCTCATCGTGATTTTGAGTGGAGGGGGTGGTGTGGTTACTGTATCGTCACAGGGTGGGTTTTCCTCTACTTCCCCAACGGAGGATCAGGATATTTACATTTGAACAATTTTAGGGAACAATTTTGAGTTACTGTTTTATTTTTTTTGTGATTCATTACCTACAAAGTTAATAGATAATAAATAGCTTTATATTCTATTATATTATATAATAAGAGCTTGATATTCTATTTTATACATTCTGCATTTTACTAAAATATAAATAAAAAAAAAAAGTGATAATAAATAATATGAGCACTTTAAATAACTCTTCAACACATACATATAGAAAAGTAAATTTATCAATGCTCCATTTATTGTTTCAATATGAAATCACCTACTCCTTAGAAGTCAGGGGTCTTCCCATGGGAAGCAATTCAAATGTTGTATACAGCAAGGGTCGGAATGTGAAACGTAATTTGAAGTGGTATTGAATGAAAACGTTTGATGTAAAACTTTTGGGTTTCGATAACCGTAACCAAAATGGTGATTCAAAATGATAACTCTAACCAAGATGGTGTAATGTTTTTCACAGCTAGCTGCAAAAGTGGACTACAATACTCTTAAATAACTGCTGAACAGTGAAATATAAAAAAATCAACAAATGCTTCTACCTCAATAAAACAGAACATATTTTATAAAACCTGCTTAGGATGTACCTTAGACCACTTTGCTCTTTATGCCTTTTAAAATGAAGCGTCAAAATATTATATTTTCAATTTAAAATTTTTAAGTTGCTCACTAGGATATTTTTTTGCTAATCTCATACCGAAAAATAAATTATTTTGAGGCAGGAACATTTGGTAAATCTGATTTTTCTGTTTTTAACTGTTGAAACATTTTTAAAGGACTTCTACTTGCTCTGTTAGTAGTCTGCATGTGAGCGCGCATGTGTGGGATCGGGCTTCAAAAATAGGTAAATTAATAAATAGATTATAACATGACATCTAAACAGGGGAATATAATTATTTAATTAAAGTTAATTTTTATCGGTTATTGAATTCTTCATTACCTACGAGAAGTTTTCATTACCGTTGCAGAGATTTATAGTTCTCAAAAAAGATTAAAAAAAAAATATATATACATTTTTGAATTTTTTTAGGTATTTTTTCAAATTATTTGTTTTAAAGAAGCAGATATCCCTTATAAAGTACCAAAGCAATTAACAAAAATAGAAAATGATAAAACTGTGATGATAGGGTGATCATCACAAAAATGATCCTGACCACTTCATTAAATTCACACAAAATTCATCTAGTGATTTTATAAAAAACTACTTCATGCAATGGTTTTTTAATTGGTTTTTTTTAAAAAGGATTATTCAATTAAACGGATGAAATAATGTATTATAAAGTTTGCGCGTTCTTTACACCAATAAAAAAAAATAAATCCTTGCTTGATAGTCTTAGTTTTCCAATTATTCCTGTTTATAACTAAAAATTAATTTTTAAATTATTAATCGAGACAATTTAAACTGATACAACTATATAAACCGATATATTCTGGAAAATCTTCTGGTTGAAACTTAATCCAAGTTCACTGAGTAAACTTTTAAGAATTAAAAAAAAAGAAGTGATTAAGAAATCAGTTTCAAATATATAAACATAAAAGAAAAATGTGCAACATTGTTGCTAGTTCTCTTCTTTTTTATTGAATTTAATAAAACAACAATAAGAAAATAGTATTTAAGCATCGTTTAACGTAGAACTGGAACAAATGTAATTCAGAAGCAAGTTAATATCAATTAATACAGAAATGAATGACTGAATTCAGAATCTAAGGCAATCTCTGTTAGTGTAAGTGATTCAATGGAGTGGGTTTATAGAAGGAGGGATAAATTCAATTATAAGAGAGAAGCACTTGAACGGAAGGGACGGGTGACTGCATCCAATAGCATCACTTGCACGCACTGCAAGTATCTGGTGCCATCTGGAAACGTATTTCACGAGCTGCTAGGTTCTAACACAATCTTATCTGAACCCATATCACCTCGGAAACCATTGTATGAAAATTTCCTAGCACGTATCTACTTTTTTGAAAAAGAATACACAGTTTAATTATGATTACTAAGTCTTTATCGCATAATTTCAATTCGCAACTAGTTGCTGTAGTCACTGTTTGGAAAAATTCAAGACTGTACATTATACTATTATTATGTTGTTGAACTTAATAGCTACTGAAACTGCAAGTTTCAAAATATTATTTCAGTACAGTTTTAATCTCCAACACCATCATAAAAAAGTATTTTGTAAGTTGCATTGGAGATAAGGATGAAAAAATTACTAACTAATGTGTTGCCTATTTGTTACGCTTTCTTATGGTCACAATTGTCGACCGAGTGTGTTGCGTTCTTATATCCATTAATATAAAAGTACATTTCACCGGAGAAGAGTGTCTCGTTTTAACTGACCTTTTTTTATTTCATTTGATAGTGTATTTGTGTTAGGGTAATCAGTTTTATGACAGTCCTCTGGTTTCAATGAAATTTTAACTGGAATATTACTAACTATTAGATCGAATAACTTATACATTAATTACTACAAATTTTAAACAGTGGATACTGTGATCTTTTGGACATATAAGTTGAAGGAAGAGTGGTGAAGGAAAAGTTTTTATCGTCCAGCAACCGTAGCTGACACACTGAAATTTGCTTTCCTCCAATCCTGGTGCGACCTTGGCTTCTGTGTATCTTCTATTTTCGGGTAGTATGGGCATTATTCAATACTTACCTCTCATTGTAAAAGCTGTTTACAATAATAACCCAATAATAATAATAAAAAAAACATGAAAAATATCAGTAGTTATTAGAGAAATAAAATTGTACGTACTTTTCATTTTAATTCAATCATTTTTACAGAGGTTAATAACTATTAACAATATATTATCAATTTATTTAAAGTAAAAAAAAAGGGAAAAAAAAAAAATTATATGAAGTCGGATTTGAACAGTTGAACATGGTTACGGATCCAACACCTTCTCACTTACATCACAGAACTATTTTGAGTGATGTGAAACAAAATTAATATATAAACTAATACTAAGTGCTGATACGGACACCACAAAAAATGTGACGTACTGTGGTGTCCACCACAATGCAACTGTTCACTTAATTAAAAAAGTGGAGAATCTTACCTCATTTTTTAAATAAAATATATTTAAAATAAGTGCAACAAAAATGTGTATACGTAATTTAATAGGTGACGAGGAAATCATGTTGTGTCCACATCAGATTTTTTGAACTAGACTGCCAAACCTTCACCTATCAATTACGATTCAAAATTCCGTTTTTTAATTTGATTTAGTATTCACGTCATTAAGTAATTCATTTTGTTGGAGAGAGTTCAATTTGTTGATTGCAGTAGAAAAATCAGAAGTCTATTTTTCATAGTTAGTTTCACTGTAAGCTGTTCATAATTGTTCATTAACTGTAGTTAATGAAAATAAATCTATCCTTATAATACCTAATACATAATAAGGCGGTAATTTTTATTATTCAGGAATAAAGGAATAAAAACTTACTAATAAATATCATGAAAATAAAAAATTATTTGGTTAAAATATGATAAAAATTCAACGTATTGATAATAATAATATTGATAAAAAGTTACAGACCTAATCAAGGTCATCATTTGCTTAGACACTGATTAAATATCTAAATACAAAAATTCTGATCTTCCTCTCCAAAGGAAAAATTGATTTATTCTCTAATAAAATAATATTTTATTTTGACAAACAGACTGAAACTAACTATAAGAAAAGTTATTTTAATTAATCATAAGTAGAGTAAAAATTTCAATTTTCAATTAAAAGAGAATTCTGTAAAGTAGTTAAAAAAACTTATTTCAACTTTCTAAATAAATTCTTTTTGAAACCGTTTGTGCTCATTTCTGCTATTTACAATGTTATATAATCACATATAACCTAATGTGAGAGCAGGCACGCGCAAATTATATATCTGAATAGTTAAAATTTCAAATCAGCTTCAATTAGTATTTTTTATTTGGAAAAGATTATTATGTAAAGACAATACGCGTTCGCATTCTTATCCTTACAAACGCTGTAGCTTTCTCACAGTAAAAGCGATTTTCACTATTTTTTACAGTCTACTTTTTATTCTAAAAGTGAATTTATTTTAACTTTCTAAACGGAGTTAACACATTTAATTTCTTTTAAACTGTCTTGAATCTAAAGAACATCTGCCCTAACAAATATCTTTGTATAACTAACTATCTATATTTCAATAAATATTTCATAAATCTTTCATTTTAGTATATAACTTATTACAATTTAATATCTATGCAAATGTTAAATATTTTTTAACATAAATGGAAATCGAAGGAGAAACTACTTTAATATCATTATTGATTAATTGGCAGAGAGACTAGTAACATAAATAACTGATACAGAAAAGTTTCTAAAAAAAGTAGCATGATAAAATAAATTATGGGATCTAAACTTCATTCATATGTTTCTTGATTATAATTAATACGTTCTAAATTGCAAATTTTTTTCGGATTCTGAAAATTTTTAATTATTTTCAACAAAAAAAAAAAAAATTGTTATGGTAACTGTAATTAATATTCCAGAAATTTTCAGATATCTTCTGGAGCATTATTAAGTTAAGGACTACAGGCAACTGTCCATTTGTGGTGGAGTGCGAATACCTATAACTTGTTATACCCATTTTGCTAGTTCAGAGTACGCTGGTAATTAAATCCCAAAAGTAGAATGGTAATTGAAAAATAATATTTATGAAACAATAGCATTAAAAGTAGTGTTTTCATCTGAATAGACAAATACTGAGGAATTGCATTTAAAATGTAATTATCTCCCATTAAACTACTTGTGCACTACTGCCGGTGAAAACGTTAAGGAGTTGTATTATGCCAATCTTTACGTGAATAGTAAAATTGCAAGTAAATGATAAAGTTATTTGAGCTTGGAATGTATTTGTATATGTATATATTTATTCATAAAACAAAGTAAAAATTTAAAAAACTCATTGTGTTGGTGAATAACGTTTAAATCTATTTTTTTTTCCTTCATTTATTAATCTACAACAGAAGCTTACAGAAAAGCTTATACGTTGGAATATGGAAATGGGGTTTTGTAGCTTATTAAAAAAAAAAAATTGGAAGTACAATAAGTTATCACCAAGTTTATCAAAAACCATTTGATTGGGTAATAGCATCAGAATAAAGATCAGTATTCATTCCTTTCTGTTCTAAGTTAATTTTTAATCTCAACATATTTAGTATATATACTGTAGTTATATGTTTACGTATTCTTATCGTTGTCCTCTAAATATTTTAACGTGTGCAATTGTTCCTTAACTAGATTAAGTAATCCTAAATAGCTTAGCCTCCAGTTGAAGAGAAGCCTGACTGCACAGTAGTTGATTTGGCTGCTTCAACAATCCGGCTAAGGTTTTAATAATTATTCTATAAGGAAGTCTGAACTTGTTTCAGGGTTCGTTATTAGTTCTAAAGAAAAGCAAGTTTAGTTTAGTATATGTATTTAAACAAGCTGGTCATTCAAAATTTTTGTTCAGTAATAATGTGCAGCTTTCATTATCTGAAAGAAATTGTTCAAGTCGTAAGAGTATCTTGTCACACCTCCGACCACTATCATTTACCTTTAAACTTACTTCGATTTCGTTTCTGTAGGAGTAGGCAAGATCCTCTACGTTTAAGTAATGACATGAAAGATTGTAAAATTGATGAGATGGTGGTAAAGATCGAGAGTTCTAAGGTTCAAATCCTAGTAAAGGTAGTTATTTTTATATGGATTTGAATACTAGATCGTGGATACCG
>JAAAKQ030172007.1:0-12470 GCA_010016005.3 Zanna intricata
GGTTCGAATCCCGGTCAGGCATGACATTTTTCACACACGCTACAATTCGTTCATCTCATCCTCTGAAGATATCACCTAACGGTCGTTCCGGAGGTAAAAAATAAAAATATTATAGATGGAAATGTCATTGTCATTAATTGTGACTACTGTTAAGTAATTATGAGACTTCTTTAAGATGTGGTTGAATAATACATTAGATTCAGGTTAAAATAAAAACAGTCATTATTTTATTTAAATGTAGTATGATTGTAAATTTTATGTTTTCTATTGTGAAAAGCTGCATCTAGAAGTTATTTTTACATAGGTATTTAAAATCTATATGCCCTTGTGATTAATATTTTGTCCAGTATTTCTAAGTTATCTGTAAAAATTTTTCTGTTACTTAATATCTGTTGGTGAATGTGCATCCAGACTGTCTATAAAGTAGTAAAAGACTAATTACTGCAATTTAATTTCTATACTCCTGAATTCTTTTGTTTATCACTGACTATATTATTAATTTGTTGTGCAATCTTTTTTATCTAGTTACGGTTTTAAAAGCATACAGTAACCTTCTTTATTGAAAATAGAAAATTTTTTTTATGAATGCTGGTCGATGTATGCCAGTATTCATTGTTTTCACAAGGTATATTTGTACACCTGGTAACAGAATGTACAATTTCATACAACAAATTTTCAAAATTTTTACAGCAGAAGTGTATAAATTATACTTAATTAATTTCACTAAATAATAAGCGAGACAAATTGGATGCATGTTCATCCTTGGTTGTAAAAAATACAAAAAAGAAAAGAATAAATGACAGAATCAACCCTTGCAAATCACTTCACTGAAATATAACACACACAAGGATATAATTTACACCAAGATTTACAAGTAACCTATACAATTCATTGACATAATGAACCTGAATACATGAAACTTAAACATTCTAAATTTGAAAACTGTTGACCGTAATACAAATTGATATTTGCTCAAATGATATTTGACCATATGTTATTCCTAACCATTTTATAATTATTACCAGTGAAATAACCACAACATAAATAATGAAGAGCTATGTAATAGCTCTAAAAAGATATTCTGTAAGCACAGTTACATTTATTTTAAAAGGGAACTGATTTAAATTAAAAGAAAGAAATATTACACTTCAGTTCCTCAGTGTGTTTTATTATTTTCTTGATATCACTTTGTTTGGTTATATATGTTAGTCTAATTATTCAGTAAATGTAAGAGAACCATAAGCTGAATCAGTGGTAATAATTTCAGTTTCAGGTAAATTATAATGTAATCAGTTATTCTTTCATGAAATATTCTTCATGAGATTATCAGAATAACTCCATTGGAGATATTCCAGTGAATAATGCATTATGTCATATGTCATATAGTAGCAGATTTCCACTATGTCAATCTCATGGCAGAGTGATAGTGTCTTGATTCTTCATCTGGAGTTCCATGTTCAAATCCTGATCAGGCTTTTCATATGCTACAAATTTCCATTTTCATATTTCCACATGCAAGCTTCTTTGCATGCTTCTGTAGTGAATTAATTTATCACTTAAAAAAAAAGAAAAGCATTTGCATTAAATTACAAATACAATAAACTACACAATTCTTTTTAATGTAATTTTTCATATTTACTGGATCCATAATTACATATTTACACTTTTACATTAAAAAGGAGAAGCAGTATAGTTATTAAGACATTGCTTAAGAAATTGGCTGAGTATAATTTATCTACAAGTAATATTATTTTAATTTTCATAAAAATTTTATTGAATAAAATATACCCTTAAGATTTGTTCTGTTATTGAATAAATTAAATAAAATTATAAAAATTGTATTGATCATTAATTTTTGTAACAGGGAACAGTCATTGACACTACTTATCAGACAAATATTGACACCTTAGAATTTTAGTGATTATCATAGAGCACATAATAATTATTTGTATTTGTAATATACATAATATATTTTTATTTTGCCAAGATACAACCATGTAAGCTGAATGGTTTAGTTACAGGTGAAGTGTTAGTTACATACACATTGTATGATTAGTTCATTTTTGTGTTCTCCCGATTACCAATTCTAGTTTATTTACAAAACTGAGCACTTCTGTAGAGATCCCATGAGTCCTGTACTACTCTATTGAGATCTAAAATAAATACTTTGTGGTTCAGGACAATACGGATATGTACATTTTTTATGCTGCCACAACAATAACTAAATCTAAAATTACATTAAATACATTTTAAGGACAAATATTAAATCCACATCTTGAAAATATAAGTGCTGCACTATGAGAGACTAGATTGAAAAATCCAGCATGACAAAAATATTTGTTCAGAGCTCCAGCATCCTGTAATTGGATTATATTATCAGTAAATGATATATGTGAGTATAAATAAGAACACTTACTGATTCAGTCATCACCAATTCTTTATTTGCTAAAAAACTGAAAATTTATTAAATTGTACTAGAGTACATTTTTAGAAAAAGTAAAAATTATTTGATTAATAACCCCTAAAAGGTTTAATATAAATTCATCAGTTTAACAGTTTGAAAAGAGAAAGTACTACAATTGTGTAATAGATAATAAGCAGTATTGTGTCCATTACAGAACATTACAGAATTCCGAAAGAAACTGTATCATTGCTCAGATAATTTCATAATTGTTTACCTTTTGAATTCTGACCTTCAAAGTAATTGTTCTGAACCAATTTAATGCTCTCCTTTTGATATCTGTTTTATGCAAATTATTAATTTTAAAACTGGGAGCCTGTCAAAACCTTTGTGAGATCAAGAAATAAGACAAACACTGAACTCCCAATAATCCAAACAGGTATAAAATTTATGGGTGTCGCTTCTTTAAACTTCAGCTTCTCCAGAACCCATAATGGACAGAAGAGAGATTTCTCTTTTTTTTTCAAAAATCATAAGATATTAAATAATATATTTTAAAATGATCTGATACAAAAGTATGAATCTGAAACTGATTATTTCAAATCTATTACTCCTTAATTGAAATTAATATTTTATTTCTTTTAAAAGATCAGTATTAGGAAGATATTTCTGGATAATCATCATCTTTTATTTGAATTTTTTAGTATTTCTACCTCTTTCTATGATATCAGCTGAGCCCTAGCAAGTTTGAAGAATGAAGTGGCAGTCTATCAGGATTTTCCAATATATGAAGAAAAATATCAGGAAGTTTTTCCTGCATGAGGGATAATGATTAGCATAAGATTCCAATATTTCAATTTACTTTTTTATTATTATTATTATTTCTGTACCTTGGAGGCAAATTACACCATGTCATAATAATGAAATTGCTCAGGAAAGCCGATCAAAGTTATTATTTTTTTTTTTTTTGATTGCTAATTAAATTCTTTGGCACCCAGGGCTGGCTGATGTTATGCCAAAAGGCGATTCCGGCTGCCCCTGGGAGTGGAAGGGGGAGGTATTTTTAGTGGGTGATAGCCCCACACTGTCATCTGTGTGGGCAGATTTCGGCTGGTAGAGTTTTTTCTCCTCCTATGCAAAAAAAAAAAAAAAAAAAAATTAAATTCTTCGAGTATTAATGGATATAATGCATTGAAATTTTCTATAGTAACTAATTTTAGACTTAAATTTACAGTTTTCATCAAAAACACTTTTTTTTACCTGTATTCCCTATTTTGGGGAAACATTTGGACGTACTGTTGTATGCCTTTAGAAAATTTATGAATTGTAATGGACGAGAGTAGTTTATGGTGGCTTGTGTATTTATGAATAATAAATAATACTCTTCTCAATAATTTTTAATTCTTTACTTTATTTTATTAGTAAAATATGGTAATGCAATTGAACTTGAGGTATAATATAAAAAAATATAGAAAACATAAAAATTATCTGCCTAGTTATCTTTATATTCAAGGTCTTGAGAAAAAAATTTGTCATCATTAATAAAAATAATGTTGTGAAGAAAAAATCTTACAACTATACATTTTTATTATGCTGTTTTATAATCAATAATGTTATTCAAATTTACTGCAACGTAGTAAAAGAAATTATTAAATCCTACAAAGTCAAAGATTAATTTACAAAAATAATGATCATTTTTATTAGTAATGGAAAAAATTATGTGTAGTTAAAATCAAAAAAACACTATATTAATTTTTTTTAAATCACTGCAAAAATATTAAGAAAAAAAATAAGAATTCTATAACATACAATCAAAGTAAAACATTATAGGTAACATTAGAGAAAAATCTATTCAGGCATATTACATAAATTGATTCAAGTAGCTGTCAAAAAAATAATTAATTAACAATTAATTTAACCTAAAAAGCAAAACAAAATACATACAGAAACCACAATCTAATAATTTATAAAAGTGAGTAATTTACTGTTAATTAAGAAAAAATTTCATTATTATAATTTACTACAGGAAACTATTATTGAAAGATTTGAAAAATAATAATACTGTATATTATTTTCATCCATTATTTATTACTTCAAAGCTAAGGTACTCATTATCATTTTCATCTCCCACTGCGTAATTTTGGTTCTAATTTTTCCTCATGAATCTTCTTAGATCAACTTGATTAAACTGCCCTGCAATACATTTAATATATCATATGGCAGGACTTTCCTGTCGCACTTGAATTTGCACACACTTTGTGAGCTGAACAGGCTCTTTATTAACATTCTTTTTTCTGAATAGAAAATCGTGAATTTGGAATTGAATACAGTGATTTAAGATTTTGGAATCTTCAATCTCCATAATGTGAACAATAAATTTGTTGGATTGTCTAAATGAATTGATGCTAGTCCCTTGGTGTAAGTATGGTCATATTATTCAATTTCTTTCTTTTCATTTCAGTGAGGGCATGAGTAGAGTCAGCCTCCATGTTAGTATGTCCCTTAAGCAGAAATTTATGATTTATTATCTTCATTTGAGAATACTTGAGTAGAATGTAAAATAGACACATAATAACAGCCATATTTTTATTTTGGCGGTAACAATTATCAGTCCAAATTATTATTTCTTCTACAATTGAACCAGGAATTTCAGTGTCAGAACTATTTCAATACTGCAGACTCAATTTCTCTTTCCACAACAGATTCCTTTTGTCTGATCCCACATCATATGGTGAACATTTTTGTTAGATGCATAATTTAACGTAAAGTTTAGGATCCATAATTTGCATTTGTAGAAACTTAGCTCAGTTGACAATGGCGTAGGCAAACACTTTTGAAGATTACTCATCAGAACTTTGTTTTTGATCAGTAATTGATATTGCAATGTCTTTGCTTTTTAAATCATACTAATTGATTCTCTATAATACAAATAATAGTTAATTTTAAGATGGTATTTTTCTTGTTGACTCTTTGCACTCTTTAACTGAGCAGTGTAAGAGTCACCAGTGTCTACTTCTGGTGGTTTAAATGACAACTTAACATTTGTACTAAAGACATCTGAGTATAACCATTGTTTATCCACATTCTCTAAATGTATATTCACTCTACAAAAAGTTAAATATACTGATACATACATTCAATGTTTAGATGTGGTCTTAAATACTTTCTACCACTTTACTTCTGGCAATAATGGTTGTCATATGTGGATAAGAATGAAATATGTTGAATTACATTATTTATAATAGTTTCTGTTGTTTTGTTGCTAGGACTAATGCTTTCCTCTCTAATCTGGTTGTAATAAACCTCCTGGCTGCATTTTCTTTAAAATATTAACTATAAGTATGTTAAAAATGCATAATGTATTCAAAAACATTACTCTACAGATATAAATTCTTGTTATTTACTGTGAAGTAATAGAAAATACTATTTTCTTTAGACCTATTAGAATTCTTGTCTCTTTTCCTTAAACAAGCTATAGGGTAACTAGTACTTTTCAAGAAGATGCATGCAGTTGATCTGTAGTTAGTCAATTAGTTGCTGTAATTAGTCAGTTAGTTGTTAGATGGCATGTATAATGAAATCTTGTAAATTGAGAATCACATTTACATTCAGGATATGTGTTAGGTTCTTTTTTTAACCAAACTTAACCAAGTTTGAAGTAGGAAGTTCTAAGGTTCAAATCCTAATAAAGACCGTTACATTTATACGGATTTATATACTAGATTGTGGATACCAGTGTTCTTTTCGTGGTTGGGTACCACATTAACCATATGTCTTAAGATTGGTCGACCTGAGACGGTACAACATTACAGTTCATTTACACTCTTACATTTCATCCTCTGAAGTAATACCTAAAGGTGGTTCTGGAGACTAAAGAGAAAGAATAGAGAGAAACTTAACATAAATACATATTTCAATTAACCAAAGCTCTCGTCGGCCTCCGTGGCCGAGTGGTAGCGTCTCGGCCTTTCATCCGGAGGTCCGGTCAGGCCAGGCATTTTTCACACACGCTACAATTCATTCATTTCATCCCTCTGAAGATTGTTATTCCGGGGTTAAACAAAAAATAAAAATCAAAGCGTCTTGGCCTTTCATCCGAAGGTCCCGGGTTCGAATCCCGGTCAGGCATGGCAATTTTCCCTCATGCTACAAATCATTCATCTCAACCTCTGAAGATAATACCTAACGGTGGTTCCGGAGGTTAAAAAAAAAAAAAATATATATATATATATATATTTATTTATTTAGTAATTTACATAAATTTATTACATAGTGCACCTTCAATTTACGCGGGTGTTACTTTCCGGAAATTTCCTTGCGTAATAAATTCGTGTAAATTAAGTAATTCGTGTAATTAATGCAAAAATACAGTTTAGGCTTATTAAGTTCTACGGTTAATGATATAAGTAAATTACTGTACTCAAAAAAAAAGTACTTTATTTAATTATTTCAGTATCATTGTATTATTTTAATGAAATTACAATAATATATGTATTTAAAGAGAAAAAAATATGGACTATTTTTTTCCTTTAGTGGCGTCATCTAACAACTAACTGACTAACTACAGCGACTAAGTTACTATCTACAGATCGGTTGCGGGCAACTTCTTGAAAAGTACGATTTCTTCCTCTTCAATGGATGAATGATTATCAGCAGCTAAAGAATCATTTACATTAAGCCTACCATCAGAAAATACTATCATTAGAATATATAATTCTACCAATAAACTTCATCATTACTAGAATTCAAATCTGAAAATTAAAAAAATCTTAAGAAATGGAAAAGCAAAATTAGAAATTTGTTAAAAGCATAGAAAACACAATAAATTCATTAAATCTGTAGTTTAAATATTTTCAAACATATTTAATTTCTTAGTTTTCAGAAGTAATTTTTATTTATAATAGGCTAAGTTTTATAGTTATGTTTAAAAATACATATTTATAATTATAGTTCTTAATATAATTAAATATATATATATATATATATAATATATATATTATATATATATATATATTCTTGTAATATTTCCTAATGCTCATTAAGAATAAAAGAGAAGCATTTTAACTGACATTGTTTAAAAATTAACCAATAAAAACCTGTAACTAAAATACAAATATTTACAATTATTTATAGGTTAGGTATAGTAAATAGAGTATTCAGTGAAAAAATTTTAATCTTACTGTCTCTTGTAAAGTGATCTTGTTTTTATCCAAAGCCATATCCAGTATTCTTGACTTTAGGTTTTTATCCAAATTTTGTTTTTTTTTATTACAATTTTCAATGATACAATAAAATCTAAAACAAAACCAAGAAACATATCCAAGTTTACTAACAATAAAATAGTTCCAGAAGTATATGATTTCAAGTCCATTAGTCTCTTATTCTGCTGAACAAAACTGGAAAGGGTTATATGAATATATATCCACATAGTATTTTATACCTCCGAGCAAAACAGGCATAGTATTATTTTAACTTGGTCTTCTTTATTTATTAACAATGGACATAGTATTCTATACTCCTTGATAGAGCACAGAAAGTTGTTCAGGTATAGCTTAAAATGTCCATTTTGGAAAACTGGACATAGTGCCTGTGCCTCTGAGATACTGATGTTTTTAAATAACTTTATTTATAGTTCCATTAACAAGTGAATGTACCAGTAAATCTGCAGTCTTGAACAGATTCAGGGCAATCATTACAGAGAGATATGGAAAGTTTTAATCCAACCACCAAAGGACACTGGTCTCCATGAGCATTCCAAATGATGAATGAGTATATCCATCAATTATTTGAATTCAAATAAAAGCAACTACTTTTATTAGGATTTAAACCTTATAAATCAGCTGATTTATGACAAGTTTTAACATTAGACCAACTGGGTTGGTCTAATTTTTATTAACAGGGAGTCTACCCTTCCCATATATCTCCCTCAATTAAACATATCTCTCAGGAATGGTTGAACTGAGAATGTACAAGACTAGACTTCATTTATATTCTTACATATTATTCTCATTCGTCCTCTGAAGTAATACCTTACAGTGGTTCTGGAGGCTAAACAGAAAAAGAAAGAAGGGGATGTGTACCTAACAAATAACATTTTTTCTTTTATAGGTGAATTTTTCATTTTAATTGCACAATTTATGCAATAAAATAAATGAAAAATGATATAAATATGTTTTTTAATTTCACAGTACAACCCTTAATGTAAGGGGTGGTTCATCTTTTCAAGTAATTCTCTCAGCCAGTGGGTGATCCTGATCATGGGCCAGATTTAACAAAGCCCCAAAATGACCCATCCTCTGTTTTATGAAAAGTTTGGCTAATTTATAAGGAAAGTTCTGAAATTTTAAAACTTTAAGAATGTTGTTAAAATTCTATTTATTTATTACTTTACATACTATAATGTCAGATAAATTCCAGTTTCCAAATATATAGCTTTATTTGAGGAAATGATGGAAATATGAATATATATTTTAATGACCTCTGAAAGATTTCCAACTCTTCCATCACCTGCCTGATAATCATAGACTTAAGCAGCACAAGTCATTGCTGTTCTGCTAACAGAGTTAAAAATTTCTCACTTAATGGATTTTGATACGTCTATTTTGTTAAAACATTACTTCAAATGTTATGAATAGTGAATTTAACTGCAAAAGCTGTGTTTTTTAAATATGGAACCAGAGGCAATAGGGTAAGAGTCTATTATCAAATTACTTTTATCTGTTCTCAATCTTCATTGTGTATTTCATTAAATATTCAGTTTTCTGATAATACCATTCTAATGTCCTTTCTGATCACCATTATCTTAGATCTCTTCATAAAATTTAATTTACTTAAATTTATTACTAGGCTCTACTTATTACAATAACCTGCTAATCTGATGATCATCTTTTGAAGTATCTCTGGATCAGAGGTTATCAGAAAAGAGTCATCAGCGTACAGAAATACTCCAACAATTGACCTATCAATATTAACTCCTCTTTCAAGATACTTGTAAATATAATGAGAAAAGTAATTGTGAATGAAGACAACCTTTTTTTAACCTCATTCACAGTCCCAAAACACTCACTCACTGCTCCATGAAACCAAACAAAGAAATCTGAGTTTATGAATTTACCTCACAAAATACTAATGATTCTACTAGGTAGAACCAAAGTGTGCAGTCTGTAAACTGTCTCTTGTGATAAAAACAGACACCATTAAACTACAAAAAAGCAAACAATTTTAGTTTTTACTGTTTTTACTTTAGTAATTTATTAAAAATATCTACTGAAGCATAATAATATCTTTTCTCATTAGCTAAAATATTGCATTTGAGTTAGATGAAAAGCAGTTGTATTGTCTGATTAGGTAAATATATATAATGTTATTTTTTAATAATAAATAACCATTTCTTTTTAGCAAAGATTTTACATTCATAAATACAAATACAAGGATAAGTTAATATGTTGATTTTTGAAATTGATTTGATCATTACAAGAGAATACGTCATCTAATTAAACACCCTGAATTTCATCCTTCAGGCAACAGAGACTCTGTTGTTATCATTAGCGTGAATTTTATCTATACAAGAAAGAAAAAATTTAATTTTTAAGTCCTTTTAAATAATTATCTTTGGATATAATCTACTGATTATTAGAAACAGTTATAATATATGTAGAACATTAGTTCCCAAAATTTTTCGCCCATCTCCCACATTGAGAATCAAAACTTTTCTAGTGCCTCCAAAATTTTTAAACTTAACATCTGTTAAAAATAATAATTGCAATTCTGTGTTTTTAGATGCACTCTTAAAAATAGCATTTGCAATTATTGTTTTTAAACATAGCATATCCTATTTCTGATTTGAAACTTATTTTAAATGAAAGCAATTAAAATGTATATTTAATTATACATAGAAGTATTTTTATTAAAATTGTTTTCTCTTTAAAATATTGGCTTTTCTTTTTAAAGTGCAGTATTTTGGGTCAGAAAAAGTGTAGACATAACAAAGAAATAAATTAAAGCTAAAGTCTTAAGCTTTTAAAAATTTAAAGTAGTTCACTGAAAAAATTTTGTTTCTCCCATACACTCATTCAAACGTGAGGAAAACTTTTTAATTTAAAAAATTTTTCTTCTCACTGATTTTTTTTAATGTGATGATTTTTGAAATCTGAAGTATTCTTTCAAAAAGTAGATTATTCAAGTTTAATTTTTTTTATTTGTCACTCTAAGCTACTTGGTTGCTAAGTTAAAGTAATTTCAATACAATAATTTTTTTTAAAAATATTTGTGTTCTTTTTATTTTTTATACTAGTGTAGTAGGTATTCAATTTTAGTTCGAAATATCAGGAAAACATAATTTTTGCCTTTTTTTTTAATCAGCCATCTCCTTCCTAGATTGCCTGAATGACACCAATTTTCTGTGAGCTTTCTATCGCCTCCCTGAAGGCTTCCAATGCCCACAATGGGGCATTATTGCCCACTTTGATAGTGAGTGGTATAAAGGATAATAATGAGTGGTTCTTTGAGGTAAATGATTAAAATAATTCCTGAAAGTCTTCTTGAACACCCAATCTGCTTTTGTGGATACTGAGTTCTATCCTTGAAGTAAAGACCTACACTTTACGTGTGTATTCTTATTAAAAGATGAAATTTTCAACTTTCTTTACTGGTCGTTTACTAATCGCTGGGAGATAGAATATTTAATCCAGCTACTTGATTCAAATTCAATCATTATCATAAGTCTAGAGTTGTTAGAAAGTTAACATTAAAATTGCCATAAAAGGTAATATTCCATATAATTTCATGGTATAAATCAATGAATAAAAAAGCGAACTGGTCCACTAATTAGCAGGAAGGATTAAAGAAAACTAAGGATATCCTAACACAGCAACATAAAAATAGTACTAAAATAACAGGAGAGGATATAATGCATATTAATATATTTTTTATTAATATTATTATTCCTAATGTGTAAATTGCAATCTCTTCAACTAGTGAACAATAAGAAAACCCCCCTCCAAAATAGCCCAATGAGGAGAAGGTGTATGACAGGTAAAAAATGAAGTGTGTAGTCTTGTACAGATTCAGGCCACCATTCCTGAGATGTGTGATTAATTTAATCCCAGCCACCAAGATACACTAATATCCACAAATCCATATTAAAGTAACTAACTTTTACTAGGATTCAAACCTCAAAATCTTTGATTTTGCAAACTAACTATTAAAAAAGTGATATTGCCATTATGAGTTAACACTAGACTAGCTCTTTTAAATTGTAATTGTGCAAAGCCAAAATAAAATCTGTACAAAATAATTGTACTTGCAATATGTGTACAAATTAATGTACATAATCATTAATTAGGGGCCAAAAACATACTATTTTTAAAATGCTTTTAAAAGAGACATTATGTTTGATTTTATTGCAAACAAAAATCTGTTGTCACCCAAATCTGTTGAAAATGTACCATCTAAAAGAAAACCTAGAGATTTTACACTTCAGGCAACAGAGATACAAATATCATTATTAATTTTAATACTTTTTATAAGATTAATAATAATAAGTCTGTAGGATTTAGGATTTTATTATAACTCATATCTAAATTACAATCCATAGATTTAAAAAAAAAAATTAACTATTAGATAATAGCAATCCATCACGAATAAGTTTTTAACATTTTTAAAAGAATGATAAAAAAATAAATGAAAAATTTCATTTACTCTGTATGGAATAATCATATTGCTTGAAATCATTGTAATTTATTTCGATTTGAACAGATATAACACATTTAATCACGTGACACAATAATTATCCTTTACACATTAATGCCCTGAACATTAGATACATAATCTGTTAAATCCACTTTTCTCACATGCAGACTTAAATTCATGCAGTAAAAGTCATGCAGACGTAAAAGTTGGGAAGTTTTGGTTTTACAGTACAGAGTTTGATGTAGTTACTACTTAACTGTTGTTTGGTTCAGCTTTTTTGAGTACTAGACAGTGGATACTGATGTTCTTTGGTGGTTGGGTTTCAATTAACCACACTTCTCAGAAGTGGTTGACCTGAGATTGTACAAGACTACACTTC
>JAAAKQ030172018.1:0-12470 GCA_010016005.3 Zanna intricata
TTCACACACGCTACAATTAATTCATCTCATCCTCTGAAGATATAACCTAACGGTGATTCCGGAGGTTAAACAAAAAATAAAAAAAAAAGTTACTATTACTTTAAGTTCCACTGATTTTATTAATAAAGATATTAAAATCATTTGTTTATTATCGTGGGCAAAAACAGACTGACGACCAACTACTTACCTAAACTACTGTGTTTTTTTTTTCATAACGAGTAAAGAATTCTCTGTTGCGAAAGCGTTAAACGGGGGTTTCGAACTGGGAATCTTTATTGTTCCAAGAGTAAAAGGTTTGCCTGTTTTTTTTTCTAGCAGCACGCGAGAACCAACCAACGGATTGCTTTCAAATTTTCAGGATACATTCGTGTTATTCTAGGAAAGATTTTAAGCCATAGACCAAGGTCCTAGCCCCTCGTGAGAGGGTTTAATGTCAGTTAAAGTTATTCACTAATAAAGGAAAAATTAATAATTAAAGATTAAATTAATTTCTGTCACTGTGGCAACAGAAATAGGATGTGAAGAGTTTTCCTTGTCAAAGGTCTTTGTTCTTAAGTTATCACAGTTTCTGTCTTTTGTAGTTTAGTTTCTTTTTTGGATTGCTATAAAGTCTGAATACTTTAGTTGTTATTTATCAGTAATATTCATGCAACCATGACGGTAACGAACACTGCGGGGATTCTGGCTAGACAGGAATGGCGAGCGATGTGAGCTCTGAGGGAAGAGGAAGCGAAGCGAGTTCTGCGCCCTTGGAGTCGACCCAGGGACTTGCCTGCCACGGGGGTTCAGATAGTCACTTGAGTCTGGGTAGATGGTCGGGTGAACAAAGTGAGCGTCATCCGTCGAGTACAATTTATAAAAATAACGTAAATAATATTAACAATAGAAAAAAAAAAATAAATAAATAAAAAATCTTAATAGCAGAGGAGTAAAAGTATTAAAATTTCCGGATTGTAATTTATAAAGAAATTTAATTTATGACAGAAATGCAAGATATTTTTAGAATATAAAAGCCATATGAAAAATCTATTAGATATATAAATAAAATCTAGTTACACATTTACGTAAAGAAAAAATTAAAAAAAACTTTATAAATAACGTTTTCTGTACTCTGAATGAATACATACATATATAAATTTAATACATTTATACATAGTGTTAATACAAGGATATAGATCGTCATGTATATAGAATTTAATTTTAAAAAGCGTTTTGGAAGATTAAGAGGAGAACCGATGTATAATTTGAGATTAAATTGTAGGGAAAATATTTTTGATAAATAAAGTACGCTTATCTCTTACTTCAGAATTGTATCAAAATCCGACCAAGCTCAACCCACCATCACAGATATTAAGCATTTGCATTAACACATACAAAAATCGATTCTGATCGTAAGTTCTGTAGTTTGTTACAGGACACTAGATGGGGAATAAAGTTTAAATTACATTAAAAAAAAGTTTTGAAGAAGTTTTTTGACATGGAAGAGGTATTTTTCCATTAAACTGAAAGTAATCCATTTGAAAATCTTTTAACAATTGAAACTATAGAAATAATCTATTTTGTTACGGACATGTGAATTCAGATTCCTTAAATTATTATTAAACATACTATCATCATTATTAACTTTACTCTATTGTATTATTAACTATTAAGCTATTTTTTTTTCTTAAACGACGATGAAGGAATGCACTGATGCACACCATGCAGGGTGTGTCGAGCTCGAAGCCAGAACGCTAGCCGTCCTGACCTAGCATATAGCTAAGGGGGCACTGGACATGGAGCCGTAGCGACTATGAAACAGTGTTACTCCCACCCACTACCGACTAAAACTTCCCCGCCGTTTCCCAGAGGCGACTGGAACCGCCCTTCGGCATCTCATCAGTCAGCCCTGAGTGTCGTGGCAGCAGATTAACCTTTTGCTCTTCTTTGTTGGGCTCCTGCAGAGGAGCCCCCCTTCGAGATCCTCTTGAGCTCGTTGAGGCACGTCAACTGCCCGCATCCAGGAGACTACCCGTCCCGCCCTATTAGCCTAAACCTAAAGGGGGGGCATGTCCCTTGAAAAATGCGCGAGCGCCCCCCCCCCCCACCCGTTCGCGACCTCTCAAACCAAGAGGGGCCCGAGTGCTTCATCAGAGCAAAGTGCTCCGACCCAGTTCACCCTTGCTTGTGTCCTGGACCAAAGCATCCTCAGCAAACAGGCTGCCTCTCTTTGCCCTGCACGATCGCCACGATTCGAAATTCCCGTCTGTGTTTTTTTATATTTATTTATTTTTTTATTATTTATCTATATTTTTTTTTTTAACTCGCCATGACACTCTCTGTACTTAGCCTAACTAAACCTACTTACATCCACTCTTCGACTTAACCTAAATACTTAACTATCTTACGCTTTGAACTCTCTTAACATTTTTTTTCCTATGTCTGAATGTGATCAGGCCAACAGCCTGTCCTCTAGTTAACCATCTACTGAACCGGAGATAGCGCGATGGCAATTTGCCTATCCGCTTCTGTCTATGTTCCTGCATCCAAGCCCTCAAACACCAAAAATCCGCCCGGCCAGGGCATTGGCTGGGGGAAGGGGGAACAAATCAAACAATCATTAATAATAACATGATATCATAGACAGTCCTAAATCTAGTGTATACGTAGCTGAGTACAGTGACCGGACGACGAAATGAATACAAATAAATACATACAAGTAAAAAAAAATAGCATACATGTAAATAAAATCCTGGTACATCACGAGTAATACAAATACAGCAGTGATCCTCAGCCAAAGATGCCTGCTACCCTGAGGCTCTTAATCGGGTGCCCAGATCGTTGCCTCCCTCGCCTTGGTGCCAAAAATCCTGGTTGCCAGGGTTGAGACTTCTTCCCGCTGAGACCTTCCACGAAGCATGTGCTCTATGATTGTTTCTGGTGTAAGATGGTGGAGGCCCAGGAATTTCCTGACGCCCTCCCACCGTTGGCACTGAAAGAACGTCTGCTGCTCCGCAGTAAATGCAATCCGGAGAGTTGTTACGCCGGAACCTAGCCAAGTACGTCGCGAACTCCCCGTGAAGGAGGGAACCAGAAAGGAGCTGAGTGCGATGATAATTTACCTCACCAAACCGCCTCCGAAACCACGGTTCAATAAGGGTATGAGCCTGCGGGTCCATGCTCCCTTCTTTGTATTCTCCTAAGCGCTCTGCCATTCTTGAATCAGTAACTCCCTGGCAACAATCTTGTGGACGCCGTTGAATTTCCTCTTAAATTCGAGGGCACGAAGCTTGATTGGCGGGACACTTGAAATTACCTCGATTGCCTCTGCTGACACAGTACAGTAACCGGCGGCTACCTTGAGTGCCACTTTCCGCTGAATTGAAGTATAACGGCGCTCGTTTCTTCTCACCTTCAAGGAACTATTAAGCTATTAGATGAACAAAAGTTTACTTTTACTGTTTGATGTTGATTCGAGTAGGGAAAACCTAATGTCGGAGTTTGTAGGCCAAAATTATATTTTAATAATTTTTTTTTTTTATTCCTCATCTTGATTTTTATAATGTTTTTGTCTAATCTCTTTAACAACAAAATTTCTTCAGTGCATGAATTATGATTTTTAATTTAAGATAAAAAGCTGCAGATTTAAAAAAAATAATAGTAATAGTAAATTTCAAATATTCAGCCATTAATAATATAAATTAATTTGTTGTTAGTCGAAAAGTGTTAACGTCATTTTTAAAAAGTGAAAAAAAGGTTCTATATGATCTAATAAATCGTGCTGTTCAGAATTAGACAATCATATAGCACAACATTTATGAAAAAAAAAAAAAAAAATTATTTATGAATAATAATACTACTTGTATAAATACAGAATTAAGTAATTTGAATATGATGATTTAAGAAGCATATTTCCAGAAGCAATGTACGCTAAAGAATGTTTGACAATGATCAAGCGCCTTTAAAAGAAATCTAATAAAAAGAAAAAAGATCTTTTAAGGAAATTATTTACTCCTATTAGGAACAATGCACTTAATATAATTTATATAGACTCCACTCCCACAAAACGCTTTACTAGAAATAGCAGAAATAATGAATGAAAGGCTTTCATAGGGAAAATTATTGATAATAAATTCTCAAGAAAATCCTCTTTTTTTATGTAGAAAAATCTAAAAAAGAACACTGTAAAAAAACTTTATAAAGTCATAAACAAAGTAGGGACAGGAATTCCAGACTTATAAAATCGGGAATTAATCGAAAAAAAATTAAAAGATATCTCAGAAATAAAGATTTTATTCAAAGAAGAATCTCTAACATTACTAGCAAAAGAATTCAGAAAGAAGGGCAGTGAGAGACTTAACTGCCCTTCTTCCTGAATGAAAGAAGAAACAGGGACATTAAGAAATGTATTAAAGTAGACCTAAGGTCGAAACGAAAAAAATTGCTATATTTAAAAAAATAGAAGAAATCCGTTAATTATTACTGATGTGTTTTCAATTATATTTTTAATAAAATATTAGTTTACATTATAATTTGTGTTTTATAAACTAACCAAGATAAATTAAATGATTTTCATTTTCGTTTCGATATAAAGTCAATTTCTGTTTCTTTATTTGCATTTTTGATTCCAAAATCTTGATTTATACGGCGGAAATTATTATATATATATATATATATATATATATATATCTTTATGTAGGTTAAATATAAAACAAAAACCTATTAAATAATATTTCAATGTTTTATGATTTTATGATAGTATCATTTATGCTAAACTAAACCAAAATTTTAACCAATATACAATATATATTTTTTTAAATAAAAACTATTCTTCTTCAGGCGTATAAATACTAGTAAACAAATAAGGCCGATCTTCTTGAATTTCCTGTTGATTGTCTGTGGATTGAGCGATGAGATATCTCCCGTCATTGCGGTTAGCTGATAAATAAGATGCGTTCTTTGTTTTGAACTTTTATTTATTTTTGTAATACCTCATTTTATTTGAACTGATTTCAAAGTAGAACATTGATTAATTGATATTTCATCTTGAAAATATATTTATCATTTTGTTTTGTTTATAATTCTCAACTAATTAATTACAGTTTTATATGAATCTAACATAATTAAAAAAAAAAAAAAATCTTGTATTGGGTGGATATTAATAATAAAAATTAAAAGAGTTAAAGTCAAAAAAAAAATTACATATATTCTTTAGAGGTGGGGGAATAAATTTAAAAAAATCTCTTCAAGTATTCATGTATTTTTAAGCTTAATAAATTTTCTTGTGTATAGTTTTCTCTTTATCTACCAACCCCGTTCAATAAAAGCTAAAATAAGAGAAAGAAAATTTTCAAAAAACATTTCTGTATCTTAGGACCGGGGTGTATAATTATAAAAAAAATTGTAGATATTTCTTGATACCTCTATAGATGACGTATTAACTTACAAAAGATTTGTTAAAAATATTTAAACTGAAAGGAAATATAGAAAAAACAACATATATTTCAATTTTAAGAGGTGGGGGTTGATATTTTGAAAAAAAAATTGATTATTTATATATGCACTATAGGTAATAAATTTAGTTTAATCAAGTTTTCTCAACAATGCCTGAGAAAAAATCTAAATTGGTTTTTTCGCGATAGCCCCTCTCCCCCTTAAAAAAAAAAAGTAGAAATATTTGAGCAAAATTGGAAAAAAATCGGTTTGGTCAATCCTGAGATGCAAGACCAAAAGCAGTGCGAATACATAAATTTGCTTTTTTAGTCTAGATGAACTAATTGGATCCTAAAAAGTAAAGATTTGCAGCAAAAACCTGATACTCCATTTTTGACCCGATCATATTTACCCCTTTAATTTAGATATTCTAGCTACGTTCATCGGGAAAGTAAAATAATATTTATCAAGATTAATTGCATTTAAAAGAAATGTATATTTATAAATTCATAACATCTCATGATATTAATTATATTAAAAAAAAATCAAACTCAAATTTATATCAAAACAGTTGTTAACCGGATCTAACGTGAAAATACGTAATTGAAAGAATTTTTTCGAAACTGCGCAGGAAATTCATTGTAGTTCGCCCATTCCTAATAACGGTTCGCCACACCTTACAACAACATAAATATAACCTCCGTTAGCTATTAATCGCGTGTCTGTGTGATGCAAAGATCATGTTGAAAAAAATAAATTGCTTGGTGTAAGAGAACCTGTGAATTTTAGTGTATTATTTTTTTTTTTTCATCTTTTATAATATCATTATTTAACTATTATATTAACAAACAAATTATGTATACGTGTATGTTACAAACAACACAAGCACGTGCCTTGAATACGAAAAAAAAAACAGCATTGACACTCCAGTAATTTTCTTCTCTGGTATTAGTAGTGGGGGTTAAGTAGTGGGTGGAATGTAAAACCACATCAAATTACAACCGCAATATCCGAAATCATAACCACAAACATAATTTGTTTGTATTGTAGCATGTGATTTTGGTTGCTAAAGAATTTTTTATTTATTTATTTATGTAAAAAGTGTGTCTTAACAATGTAGTTTAATTAACCAAAATGACAGTAATTTATTAAAAATGGTTCATAATAAAAAGGATTAATACTTTGCACCAGTTTTATATGTTCCTTTCATAATATGCCTTAAACAGTGTTATGGTTTTGTATCAATATCATGTGGCATAATGATTTATTGTGACTAACAATATCGTCGTTTTATCAACCCGTAGAGTAAATGATTCAGTCGTGTAATGGCTAATAAAAGATTGACCATTAATAAAATAATAAAAATATGATATCAGAGTGGATGCACTGTCGTGAAAAATAACAAATAATAGGGACTCGATTTAATAAAAATTCATAGGTAAAGAGATAGTAGTTTAATGTTAGAGATATTTTTATATTAAAAATCTGTTGCAGCTCAAATTTAAAAATCTGAAAGAGTTTTATGTAATTGTTGTTATGAAATGTTACTTCGAAACTAAAAATTTCAATTAAAATTCAAGTGAAAATTAAGTTTAAATTGTTCGTAGTTCACGGATAAATATTTGCGAGTACAATACTAAAATATTATGGGACATCACGTTTGTTTTACGAAAGTAAAACCTACCTTTCCTATGGTACGTTTTAGGAAAAAAGGCTCTTACCTAAGGTACTTTGGTTTGTAGCAAAAATATTCTTTAAAGTTATATTCGCTAGAATGAGCGATAGCTTATACATTTTACTGATCGATGCAAATAAAAGTTGTATTAATTCGAACAATGAAAGTAGTTGTGGTATTACTAAAATTAAAATGGCATAGAGAATTAAGATAATGTGAGTTTTTGTCAAATCTTTCCATGAAAATCATGCATCATATAACAATTTTTCTTCTTAAAAAATTAAAATTTGATTTTAAATGGCAAATGAAAGATGAATAGAAATTTTAAATTTTTTTGTAAAATATTATTTTCTGTGAGTTCTTTTATCGTTCATTTGTGCTTAATATTTTAATCTGAAGCCGTTTCCAGACATTTCTATCAAGATTTCATTATATATCAATCTATAAATGATAAAAAATAGTTTATATGCACCAAAAAAAAAAAATTATTTGTTTTGTTAGATTTACTTAAATAATTAAAAATTATTTGCTAAAGATTTAAACAAATATGGTAAATTTAAATTACTTAAATAAGTAAATTTGGTAAATCTAGCTTGTGTTAAATTTAAATAAAATTTTTACCCGAAGATTATAATAGTAATATTTTTTCTTCATTTAAGAAATTAAAATTTTTTAAGCTTTTCAAACTAAAAAAAAAAAGCACTATAATATACATTTATTTCAAGTCTGTTAAATTAATATCTCTAGATTTTTCTGGGGATAGATGGAATTTATATGAATGGATTCTATTAACACGAGTTATTAAATAACGTATCAGCATATAACATTATAGATGCAGAATAAAATGTATTTGATGAAAATGAAATTATAATCCTGTTTTATTCACGTATTTGAACTGAAAGTAATGTGCCCATGATATTAGTTAAAATAAGGTGTATCATAAAAGTTAAAAAATAATAATAATAATACGATTGAAAGAGTTATAAATTTAATTTAAAACATAATTTAAAAAAATGGATTACAGTAGTGAAAATTTCATTTCAGTGATGGCCGAGGAGCAGCGAACAACAGCTGTTTAACTTGGCGGTTGGAGAGCGGCAGTAATTAGATATAACTTTCCACGTCGGACAGCAATTATAAGAGATAGGGAAAGCTTAGAGAAAGTTGGCAGCTCTGATGTAATACTGGGCCTCGCTTCAATAACATTAAATTTGTTTTATGTTATTATTATGTTACAAAATTTGTTGTCCATTAAAAAGATTAAAAAAATATACATATATATATATATATATATATACGAAATAAATAAAGAATCTTAGTTTTTAACATAACTTTAAGTGTAAATATTAATACACCCATCTGTCTCTTTGAACGAAGTTAGTTCCGAAAATTACTGACCCGATTTTTGTATTTACTATTTTACTGGTTACGTTATAGTAAAAAAAACATCTTTTTTTTTGTTGTAAAAATACAGTTTTGCGCAGGATAAATTTTAAATCTTATTTACAAAAAAAAATTAATTTATCATATTTATAGGATGTAGTTTCTAAGAAAAACGTTTAATTTATAAAAGCAACTTCTAGAACAAAAACCTATAAAAATTTGAACACTTTTGACTAGAATATCTATTAAGCAATTAAACAGCAATTACGTCCATCTTTCAAAGAAATTTTTTAAATGTTTACATTTTCGTATTGAATTTTCATATTGAATTTTACTAGGCTCATAAAAAAACGATTCACAAAAAAAAGAAGAAATTTATAATCAATTTTGTCTTTTTATGAAGAAAATTTACTTAAGAGTAGTTATGTTATACATAAAGCGTTTATGACAATAATACTAGTCATTTTTATTGGAAAAACCAATTTAGGTATAACCTAACCGTATACATGTAGTTAAAAAGAATGTTGCACTCTTTGTAAGATTATATCTCACCCTAGTATTCGGTAAACTAAGTCAATGATGCTCCTTCATCTGGATAAACAATTAGGTTTGACAAGTAAAAGAATATTTAAAAACTGAACTGAACTTACTTAGTTTCACTAAGTAATTCTTACATTAATCATACATGACTAACAAAACCGTCAGTGATGTAAATAAGTTATTAGCAAAAAGATACAAATAGTGTTCAGTAATTTCAGACTTGCTTTAAGATGAATTTGAAAATAACTTATAATTACAATAAATAAATTATCCATTACTTCTTTAATTAATTTTAAAATACCTGTGAATGTAATTCTGACAAAAAAAATCACCGCTGTAGGAATGGGAGTTCATTAGAGAATTTTAAGGTAACCATAATCTACTTGGGATCTCTACAAATCAAAATTTCCTCCTTCAAAAAGCGCACATAATCTGTTGCTAAACGTTATAGGTCCCAGTTTTTCGTATGACTGCGTCGCATGTAAATCAATTGAGAGACAAGAGGCAGAAACCGTTTTCTTGAAATTTATGACACTCATTGTTCAGCTTGTCCCTGTTCTAAACACAGTGAATGTATCACGTGCAAAAGTACAAAGTTCGAAGTTATATCACGAAAGAGTTAATAGTATGCTAGAATGTTCTGTACCTACACGAAGCCCTGTAAAGTAATTTTTTAGATACCTGGGGCAGCTGTTAACGCCGAGCAATGGAGAGATAAAATTAACACGTTCATTGTATACAACCGATTTAGGTTCCAATTCCTGTGAGCAAAAGAGACTTATTGCGATTAGGATAGGAAGAAAGATTGCCCTTTCAAGTCCGGAGCGGGCTCTAATCTATCCAGATTATCAACTGATTCAACGCGACTTATGCCACTACAAGCCAGATCTGGGATCACATATCATGTAGCGGTCTAGATAGATTAGGTCTCTGTGATCGGATGTTCATGGGCAGAGCGATTCTCCTTGTGTGTGAATTGGCTAAAATCGGGTTTCCATACTAAGAGGAAGGTTTGACCGTGAGTGCAGCCATTGTGAGCCCCGAAATGGTTCCATCTACGATAATAATACAACTGACTCTCGGCGTCGAGGCTGACTTAAAAACTGGCAGGTTTGATTCACGCGTTTCTCGTGCAGATAGCTAACTACGTGTTTGACTTGTCGCAACTGAAAGTATCGGTGTGTAAACAATTAAATCTTGTTCCAATTCCACGACGATATGTTAGTAGTGGGAGGATAGCCTGTTGTATGCGAAAGTGACAGATGGCCCTGCGATTCTTAGGTATTCTACCACCGGAGAGATCAGGGCTTGCAGTCTAAGGAAGGCAGGAACGCAGTTTTACAATCAATTGAATGGAGTGGCACGTGACGTTATGCAGACTCATACAACTGAGTGCATATTCATTCTGATTTTCGTTTACCGAACTGTCATCTAAAAAGGGAAGCTCGTACAGATGACTATTTTTTTACTATTACAACTTTATTTTTAGAGACAGTTATTTTGTTACAAAATGTATTTAAAAAAAATAAATACTTAAAAAAATTATTTCATGCAATTTTTCATAGACAGCTTAAATGAAATATTTTGGAAGAGATTTTATACTGTCCACCAGAGGAAATTATCTAAGAGAGAAATATAGTCGTAGATACTTGGAAGTTCGATAAAAATAATATATATATGTATTTTTTTTCTAAATACACACATCAAAGAATTTTCAACTATTTCTAGAAAAAATAAAATCATAAATCAAAATTTATTTAGTTTTTAAATCTAGATATTAATTTGTTTTTGATTAATTTGTAAATTCTCTAGGACAAACAAAATTCTTTGAGTAAGAATATATTTCTGTAGAGATTAAATTCATCCCTAATTTTACTGAAATGTTTAATGTGAATAACCTACATAAGATGGTATAGTGCCAGGGGCAGGGATTAATATACTGCTTCTCTTAGAAACTTTTGAAACTGATTAATGAATTTGCATTTTTTATTTTAATGAGACTAAATCAAAATTCACTGCCTACAACAGCTTACATATCATATCTTAAAAATTATCACATAAAACATGTTAATAGTTAATTTTATAATGATGAATTACAAGTACATGGACGGAATACAAATGTACACACATATAAACTGACAGAAAACAAAGCAAAAGTTAATCTAGATCGATTAAGAATATCGTTACAGTTGAAATATTTATATATATTGTGATCAGAAGTATAAAACTAGGTAATCAATTTTCACATGTCTTCAATGACAATGAACAGAGTAATGAGCTCAACCGCGAGAAAAAACCTAGCCTAATGTCGTTAGTAATTACGCTTCGACACGCTTCAGGCTGACAGATGATACTCACTTTACTTTCTTTTTGGTCTACGTTTTAATTTTACTCACTGTAAATTTATGTTGAAAATTTCTTTCGTGATAAAAATGTATCTTTTTTGATCCAACTAATCCTACGAAGTAATAAAAAAATAATTATATTTAACTATACATCTAAAAAAAAAAAAAAAAAAAAAATATTACCGTTCTAATACATCTGATTTATTACGATCAGTAGAGTTATATATATTTTTTTTCATGTAACCTATATAACTTTTGAAAAAAAAAGTCATTTCAATGTCTGCAAACAGTTCACTTACTTTGAATTCTGTGTTACTTTCAATTCTATTTAATACTCATTCTTTGCGAGTTCCTGCAAAGGTTTATCAATCAATAAATATGTATAAAAAGAGTAAATTACAAAATTACTATCATTACAGAAAATCGATATTATGTGATGAATTATATAATTTGGTTATCAGTGTTAGCAGGGGGGAAAATTAAAAATAGTAATACAAAAGTAACAAAATTTTGCAGAAATTAGAATAACGAATAGTTAAATATTAAAATAAAATGAAAGGTTATAATAAAATTTAATTAATGTTGTTATTTAGGTAATAACAACATTAGGTGTGTCGGACCCAAGACTATTCGTCAAGGGCTAGTTAACAAGCTAACAGGTTCTGCCAAGGTGTTGTTAGGAATATATAACCTGTCCCATACCGACTAAACCGCCCTCACCGTTCTCCGAGTAAATAGAATTTGAATATATTTATTCATATTTATATAAAAAAGTAAATAAATTACGGAAATGTTTGATACATCATTGAATAGAATATATCTTCAAGTTTCATTTACAAATTTTCAATACGGCTACATTTTTTAAGATGGCAGTTGTCCCATCTGTAATCAATTTCCTGTAAAATCTCCTGTAAAGCATCTACTGTGGCAAATATTTCTGTTATCCGATACGATATTTTTATTCTCGATTTGCGTTCTACGTATATGGCATTCATAGTCACATGGGTAGCTTCTCAAGTTTGTGATAGGCGCGGAATAGACGTGCTTCCGCGTTGCGGTTCTTTAGCTTTTGGGCTACGTGTAGGTCTACCTAAGCCTACGGCGAGGGCGATTTG
>JAAAKQ030172029.1:0-10113 GCA_010016005.3 Zanna intricata
TGTGTGTGCGCGCGCCATATGTGCTCTGTGGAACATGTGGCAAAAAGTAATGGTTCTAGCAAATAAACAAGTTTTTCAGGAATAAATCCATTGAACACCAGTTTCCCTTAAAAAAATAAAATAATTTGAATTTAGCCTGTAATCAAAATATTTTATATAAATCAACACCACATAGAATACTACAAAACATGATTTAGCATATTTCAGACAGGTTTGTCGCAATTAAGGTCAAAAAATAACTTTAACAGAGGCAAAAAAAAAGAATATTTTTTTATACAAATAATTTACCCATATTCATTTACAGATATTCTATGATTTATCATAGAAAGTCTGAACTATTAATATAATAATTACTTTAAGCATAATTAGTTATTTTAAGCCTATTATCAGAATAAATAATGAAATTTAGCCATATGAAATACATACAACACAATGCAGTGAAAAATTATGTTACCAAAATAATTACACACCAAGTTAAACAATTCAGTAATCATTTTTAAATAAGCCTTTATGAAAACAAATACTGGACAGAAATAATCAAGACATATGGATTAGGAAAAATAGCTATTTAAAAAAATATACTGGCTATTACAAAAATACTTAGCGACAGTAACCAACATCCAATGAGTAATAAAATTATAAATTCACTACCAATTCAGGGAACCTGTTACCTGATAAAAAGCATATTAAGACCATGCCTGAATAAAAAAAATATTTACCATTTGTTGCCAAAATATTTCTTTGATAAAAAAAATTACATGGAAAAAGAAACCTTAAAAAATTCCAGAGAAAATTAAACATCATAGTTAACCACCAACCATAATTCAGATTGTTGTTGCTTCTGTATTCCATTAAGTGGTCTGAAGTGTTTTCTACTAAAATTAGGATTTTAAAAAATACTGAAAAATATACAAAGCATAAAAAAATATAGTATTCTATACTATACAAAAAGTATAAATATTTATGTGCATAAAAAATTTATTAAATTAAGCATGGAAAAAAATAGAATGAAATAGTTTAAAATATAGTTTAAAATTTACAGTAACAACAAAAATTAATCACAAAATTATACAGTAAATTAACATAAAATATTAACATTAACGACAAAAAAAAAATTAAAATGAATTTTAATAAAGGAATAACAAATTTACAAAATAGCTCATCTTAAATTTAAGTTATACTAATTAAAAAAAAAAATCTGTTTTTACTGTTAAGTTAAGGTAAGGCTATTTTAAGAAAAATTAATTATAAGCACTTAATATAAAAATAGTGGATTTCCATGCTTCAAATTTTACAATATCAAAAATGATTAAGATAACTTAAGTTTATAAACTAAATAATATAGTAACTTTTACTTTTTAAACAAGAAGTTACAGAAAATTTAAATGACAAAACGCACATCCAGAAAATACATACACAAAGCAAGTCTTACAAAAAGTATATAGAATTTTACATTACAAAAAAAAAAAACATTAAAATGGTTAACAGGAAATAAAGAAGCAACAATAACAAATGGCTATTATTACATTAAAAAAATTCCTTAACTTTTTTTTTGTGTATATACTTAACATTTTCACAAATTTCTTTCTTTTTTTTAATTAAAACTTTTTAATCTAGTTAAAATTAAATTAAAACATTTTAATTTTATAATGAATTATATAGTATAATAGCAATATACCATAATGTTTAAATTAACACTTAAATGCAGCCAAATGTTTTAGAAGAAATAAGTGAAATTCACAATTTAAGCGTATTGCTGTACAACACTATTCTATTATTGTTTTACATTATCCAATCCAAGGTTTTATACAATCTATTCTGAATTGCTACCATGCAATAGAAATGTTACTAAAAACATTGTTATAATTTTGGTTAATTTTAGATATTTAATTAATTAAAAATTATGATAAGACAATTACAGTCATGAAAATTCTATCTATAAAAAAAATCAAGCTACACACTTATAATTAATAGTGGGCACAACCATGAAGAAAAATTCAGAAGATTATCAATTTCTTATTCCTAAAGCGATACAACAAAATATTAAATTAAATTTTTAACCAATATTATATTTAATGTATTTTAATACCTTCGATTGATATATTGGCAGGTTAAACTTTAACTATATCCTCAAAAAACCAAAACTATGGACATAATGGATTTAAAGAATAAAAAACTGCACTAATAGAAAGCAAGATTATGTATTTTAGAGATCAACACTAACCATACAGAATTAATATTATATGTAACTAAATATAAAATACAGGCACGTTCATACAACAATCACAATTACATTAGTTTTATTGAAAAGAACATTAAAAAAAACCAATTATTGACAAAAAAAAAATTTTTAAGAGCAATGGGTGGTATTATATACAATACAAACTTTACATGTTCTATACATGGTTTAAATGAAGAGCACCACAAAGAAAACTAGTTCTATTTTAACTTGAGTTATAAATTTAAAAAAAAACTCTTAAAAGCAATAATGAAATATATAAAAAAAAAAAAAAAAAAAAAAATCTTGTTTATAATTTTTAAATTTAACAATTTTTATACATAATATTGGGGAAAGAAAATATACATGCGCAAGAAAATACATTGCGTGCATTATTAATGTTCAATTTGTTCTGAAAATTAATGCAATCTTTTTCCATGCGACACTTTAAAGACCCGTCAACCAGTAAAGTTTTAATAATCTAAGACAATATAATAATGAATGAACGAATAAAGCCAACTCTAGCATAAATATGAATTGCACGCAACAGTCATTCATGATAAACCATGGATGTGACATAATTAAACAAGGAAAAGCAGTGCACTCATCCAATCAATATCAATAAAGTTGTTACTGCAATAAAGTAATTACAAATAATTTTAGTCGTTTTAAGTCTAATTACTATAATAAAAAAAAAAAATAATATAGTGTATACATTATTTTTAATGCTCTTAATACAGTAACTAAAAGAGTAGATTATAAGTATCTCTTAAGTAAAAAAAATCCAAACCAATACTAATATAAGAGCTCTCATTCTTCTAAAATGTTGCACACTATATATATAATCATAATTTCATACCTTAATTTATAAGTAATAAGTAGCAGATTTAAAATCAATTATAAAATTTGAAAGACAGTCATTACACTGTTTTCATAACAATTTAATACACTTAAAAAAAAAAAATAAAATAAAAAAATACCTTCTGATTAAGCCCACAAGTACACTATCGTTCAAGAAATCATTATTCTTCTTAACTGATGTATTACAACATTTTATATGTATAGCAACAAAATTTAATAGTTTGTAACAAGCTTTTGAACAAATATTATAATTCACTATCAACAATGTGTTATGCACCATCCCAGTACGTAATATTGAACATATCTTGCAAACAAAGCAGTAACATTTCGCAATAACAATGCTTACTTTTACTTCTAGTTTAAACAAAAAATACATAAAACATTCTTTTAAATATACCTGCACCTGCATTAAACTGAAGATAGAATAAAAATACAACATGAATAAATAGAGTAGGAAAAAAATTTATATATAATAAAATACAATTGCAGTAGAGTAGTATCAAAATTAGTAGTGTCAAAATTATATATTATGATAAAAACCAACAGAAATTTAAATTCAGAAGAATATTTCTAGAAAGCATTAACCTTAAAACCAGTATATATTTTATTTAACAAGCCATTCAGTGGCGTTTAACTAATTCAGATCAAAACACTGCGCTAATATTAATTATAAATCAAAATAAAAATGTATTATTATGATTACTACTGAAAAAAGGTAACATATACAAAGTTGCATAATCTTAAAATACCACCCAGCATCTATACAATAAAATGATAGTTCTAGGAGAAGCCAAGAATGTGATTAAAAAAAAAAAACAAGTATTTAAGTAAAACCTAAACAACACAGTAATAAACTAAGAGAAAAGATATTAGAACATTATGAGTGAATAATGTACAACAGTTACTGTTAATGCTGAAAACAGCGATAAATGCAACATACATAAATACATACACATATACTAATTGATATAGGAAAAAAGTAAATGTAAATTATTTCTATGTAAATCTCCTTTGTAATTGATATAATACATAATCTTAAAGACAAAAAAAAAAGAAGTTATTTAATTTGTATCCCCTACCAGTTAGCCAGATAAGACTGCTGACTTAAATGATGAACACATTTGCTTTCCGTGCAGGTGACCCAAATGGGTTTGCTGAATGAAAAGTTGTTTCACATATAAGAAAGCAACCATGGATGGGGTATGGCTTTTTTACATTTTGATATTACTGTATATTTATTTATAAAAAAAATAATAAAACATAAAAATATATATAATTTCTTAATACATTAAATGCATACGAAATGAAATACTTTCACTTTCAGAGTAGTTTATATTTCTTTCTATAACCAGAAGCAATTTAAGTTGCATAGAATGATGCTTACTTTACACAGTTAACAACAAGAAATGTTTATTAAATAAATACATGCTTTGATAAATTTTAAATACCTTTAATATTATATAACTTAACAGACAGCAGTTGCATGGCCGCCAAAAGGTGTAGCACACCTTGCCGAGGACAGTTTATTGGTGACGAAATGTCATATGGAACTCTGCGATGAAGCTTAGTGGGAGAAAAAGGTCTGCCTCAACTCCCTAGTAACCCAAACCACAGTCTGTATGCAATTATGTTTAGAGGCTTTTTTTAAGTTTATCATTTTGAGATCAATTAAGGGAACTAAACCGAAATTACAATTGTGTCGATTAACACTTTTATGGTGTGCTTTAGTTACTGATATAGACTTGTTTATATTTGACTGTATGAGAAATTTACAGTCGCTTATAGCTTGTTTAAAGTTTCAGACTAGGGTTGGGGTTTGTGCTTCCACGATCTCTTGTTAGCCAATTCACAGGACAGAAAAATGAAGATGCCGAAAGACGGCCACAGCGAAGGCAAAGGCTTGAATTAACATTCACTGATGTAAACGTCTGCCAGGGCATTTGCATCGGTGGCATCCCAACTGAGGCCTGGCTGATTACCGTGATACATGATTATTTAGAGGGTCAATAGACAACCTCCATTAAAACCCTTCAGGGCTATGTACAGAGGGAGGGTGGTATGGCAACCGGAATAGCCACAAGGTGGGAGGTGGGTGTCTTCACATATGGAGGTTGGAATTAGGCAGTCCTAATGTGTAACAAATTCAAACAAAGTTCACATGATTGAAATAATTTTGTTGCATATTAATTTTGTTGATTTAAGAAATTTTCATCAATTTTTAATTAATTACATAACTGTTAATACTTATTTTGCATTTCGATTGGGCCCTACTAAAATTAAAATTACAAAAATTTGACTTTATAACGGCATCATACCTCTCAATTCTTGTCAATTTCTGTTTAACTATTTCTACCATTAATTGTATGTGTTATTACTGTAAAAAATCTGCCAAATTCCTTACACAGAACATGGAAACTGATTTGCTGTGAAACGATTGCAAATACAAATTATCAATTAACTTCATATCAAAATAATTTTCTGTTGAGAGTAAATTAATGTGAGCTGGACTGCTGAAAAAAAGGAAATGTTAAAAAAAAAAGCAGTTAAATCATCACCTGCACACGTTATGGTTCCACCACATCAAAAAAATGAGATTTATCATTGAAAAAAGTATAGAAAAAAACTTTTAAAACGGTTAAATACATTTAGAAATGAACTGGAAAAGAAAACTATCATATAGTCCAATCACCTATACCGAGAATCAAAAATTGCTCACAAATGCATGAAAACAAGTTATTTACATGAGCACATGCGAACACACCCACGGGCAATACATTAAATATTACTAAAATAAATAGCATTATATAGCAGGAAACGTGTGTGTATATAAAATTTATTTTCTACATACCCTTCTTTTTTGCTATCATCAGTAGGTCCAAAATCCACATAAGGTAAAATAAAAAAATGTGTACAAACCTGGGAAGGATTTTTACCCACATCCATTTTCTTAACTACTATTATATTATGAAATTGTACCAAATGGTACTTATTTTTACACAACAAATTCAACAGTCAAATTATTAATTATTTCATTATCAGCAAGTGTTGAAATGAAATTAAAATAAGATTAATTTTCACTCTCTGCAAATTTATGTAAATGCTATAACTCAATATAACAAAGACTATTTCTAAGTTGACTGCATGTACCGCATTTCTTGCCGTGCCAACTACATTATTTTAATGAAAATCACATGTCAATTTTCTACATTAATAAAACAAAATAAGATGCCAACAATTTTTTTTACTAACATGATTATTTAATTGACAACTCGTGCTATTAATTTAAAGCAATAAATCCACAACTCCTCATTCCACCAGTTATTTATATTCATCAACACTATGCATTTTAACACAATACAGTAACTTAATAGCTGATCCAATAATACAAATCATAACTATTGTTGTTGGAAGAACATTAAATGGAATTCCTATTAAAATTAATCTTGCAATAACTACACTGTTATGTTACACGTAAATTTACTTCCAAGTGAAACTAAAAAAAAAGCCACATCTTTTTTTTTCAATATTACATGCAAAAATAATCTGAAATGCAAAAAAAAATTAATCTGAATACAAAACAACTGTCAAGATGTATATGTGCATTGTTAACACTTGTAAAATCAGTCAAAAGTTCAACAACTAAAACAGTACCTTAACATTTACTGGTATACGATTACTTTAAAAGCCAAAAAGTAATGTTATAAAAAAGAATTTTACAGTAAAAAAAAAATTTTATTTCTGGTAGCCTTTTATCAACATATTTTCACTTTTTTCACATTAAAACAAATACTACTGAAAATAATGACCTTTTAAAACATGAACGATCAATAGTGGCAATTTCAGCATAAACTGCATTAGACACAAAACCAATCATACAGTTCACTTTAAAAAATAATTTCTTAATCCCCAACATAAAACCAGCTGAGATCAACTGATCACACATTTAGATATATTCCGATTTTATATTACAAGAAAACTAATAATAAAACTCAAGAGTATTTATCTTGTTAATACAAAATTATAAGGATAAAAACAAATGACCATGGACGTATGGGGCAGGAACAACCCATTATGCCAAGGAATGCTGCTATGGCAAACAAGGAACAAGGCTAGTGTACAAGGTGCTATGGCACAATGTACACTAGCGCTTTATGAAGTAGACAAATATGATGTACCTGGGTTCTTAATCCAGAAATACTCTACTGAACTGCTTGTTGTATACTTATCTGCTATCACAATTTATTGGCTAGGATAGAAGTATAAATCCAGCATAGATAACCAAACTTTTCAAGGTTAGATAAAGGCTAACAGACGTACAGCATTTTTAGAAACATCTTTTCAGTATAAGGAAAAATGTGTCTATTTTAAACTCTAAATTTATGGCCAACCAATTATCTTTGCCTAATTTAAGCAAATTTTAAGGCCAGGCTTGGACCAATAGAAATGAAAAATTAATACCCAAATGAGCTGCCAATTTATCACCCACCACAAATAAAAGAAAATGAAAACAATTTATATATAATTACTGACCACAGTATTTTTCAGAAATGCTGTAATAACAAAGTATAATAATATTTTATTTATTTTTCTGAAGCACACTGAAAACTCATTAGGCATATGTAAACATACAAGTACATTACAAAGTGAAAAATTTAAGGATGTACACAGAACACACATTCAAGAGGAAGGATTTGTGCATCATGCTCCCAAAATTTACAAGAAAAAGGTAATTTATACAACAGCTTACTCAATTTAGAATAAACTAGAATTAAGAATAATAAAGGCAAGTTATAAAGTTAAGCAGTACATAAATCACAGAATGTGGCAGAAACAGTGATGTGGCTAAAGTGTACTTATCAAAATGAAAGTATACTAACATCAAAATATGGTGGTATAAGTGAAATTAGTTTACTATAAAATTATTTTACGCAGGCATATTTATATAAATGGTTATTTCTTTTGAGGTAAACTACAATCAGATTAAATGAAATAAAACAAACCTTTTTATTAAGCATCCAGTACCCATCAAATATTAATTATTAATACACACAATACTTAATATCTTTTAATGTACCTTCTGTACCATGGTCATAGGATTTAAACCTTATTAATAAATATAAATAAGTATCACATTAGAAAAATAATAATACATAAAATACCTTCTCCAGCAATGACGATCCCTACACAAACCAAACTGACATCAGATTTCTAAAAAAGTTTCATAATTTTGCTCGGTCTGAAAAAGAATTTAGAAAACACAGGAGCCACCGCCAAGTTATAGATTATACTATTATTATCATTAAGAAAGATTAAGAAACTCCTTGCCACTTAATTGCATTAAAAGAACACCATAATACTGTTCATGTTTTTAACATGTTAAATAATGGCTACAGAAGGATTTATTTTAAGAGAAAATTAAACAATTAAGACTGAATTTAATAATTTTACGATTTAATTTGCTTATTTATAAGTATCATTTTTATAAACTGAAATTAATATTTTTATACATACTTTTTTTTTAATTTATAATAAACTTAAAATCAAATCCTTACATTTACTTAAGTTAAAAGTGAAAACGTTAATCTATTTTTCTATATTAATACCTGAAAATTAATCCATCATTACAAAAAAAAATTATATAAATTTTGGCTACTCCTTTAATATGAATACCGATTAGTTAATAAAACCATAAACACTGCATGTTTTTATTAATCTTTATACTTTATCATGATATACATATGTAAATAGAAACAAGAATATTTTTATTTCAAAATTCCATACCAGGATTGCCCATTAAAAACGGATTAATAACTTTATATAAACATTTTTGTTATTCTTGTATAAAAGAACTTTTCATAATATATTTAAAAAATGTTACATAGCACAAAACCTGCTAATAATTTAGTGACAAAATTAAACTTCATAGTTTCTTGTGCATATAAAAACTGCATCACAACTGCAATTTAATTGTAAATAAGAGTTAATTTTTATTATATATGCACATCAAAATGTCATTACTTTTATACTGTATAATAAATATTTTATTTACCAAATCTTGTAACATAATTGATCACATTGAAAGATGAACTGATGAAGTAAATGAAATGATGTAACATGATCACTATACACAACAAACATAGAACTTATTAAAACCAGCCACTTATCCCTTAATGCTTCTAAACCCGAAATGTGATAACGATGTCATCTTTTATTCTCATTACTATTATTACAGGTCGTTAAGTTTCATTCATTGCATTAAAAAATCTCACCTGAACAGAAACATTTATATAAATTAGAAAAACCCCTACCAAATAGCCGGTTGAGATTGCTAGGTCACTTGAATATGATTTTTATCTTTTTAATTCTTATGAACGTTAACAATTAAAATATCAATCATCCTCCAACGTGAGAAAGCAATCATGGATGGGGAATGGCTTTATTTATCTTTTGAAAGATTTTTTTTTTTTAAATACGCAACAATTTCTTAATATATCTTAAACCAAATATATATATATATATATATATATTTATTATTTGAAAGATAACAAAATTATAAATTACTTTTGATTAAAATTTAAAATTTTAGAGTAATTTCTACACATTGTGATCAAATAATTTTTATTGCAAAGAAAAAAAAATCTTTGTTACTATTTAAATTCCTACTCAATTATATTTTATTACCAGTTTTACTACTTTTACATTTATATAATCAACAGTATTGCTAGCAATAATATTTTAATATTAAAAAAAAAAATTGTTTAATTTATTATTCTTTTTATGGTTAAAAAACCTTAAAAACTGTTTATTACTTTTATTGAAAGTGATGGCTATTTATATTTTCTTACTACTATATAATACACTATTAAATTATATTTATAAATTCTATACAAATTTTACTTGAAATTTGTTTAAAAAAAACCATACCATTTCTGTAGTAAACAATGCAACCAACCAGATCAGTGGTTGCTTATAAAGATAAACATACTCAACTAATCTTTTTAACAGGGATGTGAAGGTTGTAAATAAAACTGACA